>BGPR01013544.1:0-41464 GCA_013235015.1 Araneus ventricosus
ACACTCCAAAATCTTTCTTTTTCAGATGCAAAAACAGAAACTTGACTGGAATGAAACTATGATGTACCGGATTTGAAAATCATCGAAGCTGTAAACATATTTTTTCCTGAATAAAAATAAACGGAAAAAGCTTTTCACTTTTTGTTCTTCATTAAATATTAAAACTGAAAATGCCTTAAAAGAACATTTTTGCTGTCATAAAAATAGCATATTTGACTAGTAAAACAGATTAATGCATAATAATAGTATACTCATAAAATATAGTCATAAAATGTTAGTCTATCATTAAATCGATCAACCATTAGAAGGAAAATTAGAATAGATAAAAAAATATTTTTGGTATTTTTGTTCCCCTAAATGTTGTTGGAATACTTTACCTTTAAACGGCATTGATAATTTCATTTGTACTCTTACTTCAAATAACTTTTTTTTGCTTGTATAGTTTGAAACCACTTTCTGAATTATTCACTGACTAACAGAAAAATATTAAAATTCACGACTTTTCTAAAAACGTGTTAGATAGATATTTTGATGATGCATTTTTTAAATGAGAAATCCTATAAGAGCTGAAAATTTTAAATTATATTATTCAGACTCAATTCATTGACATTTCTCCATAAATTTTAAAAATTCCGAAAAAAAACCCTTTCTAATAAAACTAAATAATTTAATTTTTTTACATTTAATTATTGTGAAAGCGGCCAGCATAGAAAAATACCGATGGCTTACATTTGTTTACATAATAGGGGTGTGTTGCCGAATTGGGACCCTGGATATTTTTAATTTACAGTTATGGAGAAGTAATTTGCGTGGAAAGCAAGTAGTAGAATTTCTTCTAGTCTTCAGAACAGTGTAATTAACTTTTTATTAAATACACTTTAAATTAGGAAATAAATATATATAAAAACCTTTTTGAAAAAACGCTTTTACCAATAATAATAATTTTTTTCTCAAAAATCTGGAGGTCAAAATAAAAATCTGAAAAGGGTGAGGCGCAGGTAGAGATGCTGTAAGTAAATTAGATTTGTAATCACATTTATAATATATTTTATATGATGAATGTTTAATAGAATTTCGTTTCTTATGATAATCATTGAGGTTTTATATCTTTCTCCTATTGTTTTCAGCGTCTCACGCTTTTACGATTTTTGTTTTGACCTACAGAGTTTTGAGAAAAAATTATTTTTTTTATTTTTCAATGCATTGGTAAAGGCGTTTTTTAAAAAGGTTTTTTTATATTTATTATTTTCTAGTTTTTATTCTTTAATTTTTGGCATAAGTCTATTTTTAATTATGGGATATCTTGATCTACACTTGTTCACGTCTGAAGAGTGGCCTTGTGATATCCGTGATGTACCCAATTTAGCCATTGACAAGTCCTTTTTCAACGTTTATATTTGATCTTAGCATTACTTTAGCACCGATGAAGATCTCTAGTTCTTGTAAAATACTATAGATGGCGCCCCTGAAACCTACCGAGTGCAAACGTAATTTTGCGATTTATTTTTAAATTGATGATTGAGAGCTCTAAAATTATTAAAATATTGCATTGTCACCAAGACCCAATAAATATACAAAATTTCAGAACTCTAGTGCGTTATGAAGTGGGTGAAAACTCAATCACAAAACTCCAACCTTACATACATACATAAAAACATGAAACATTTCGAACTTAGTAAAAGGTTTAAAAAGCAACTTATGAAAAAGTGTCAACGGTCCAATCAAGGATACCGGTTGCCTAGATTGGACAACTGGGTGCTTAGATTGGACCACCAATTTCTTTAAGCACAATTAAAGCAAAAATATTTTTTGATTCTCGAGTTCACACCAGCTTACAATGCATGAACCCAAATATGACATTTTATGCCCTGTATCAATTCCACTTCTCCCGTTTTTTCCTCACAAATGATATAAATTATACATATCCTAAGTTTTTATATTTTCTTTATCCAAAATTTGATGCCTTCATTGTCCTTTTATTGTTTTTTAGCTTTGGCATCTTCCAATTCAAATTTATGAGGACTACTATCGATCATAAACTACTTTTTAATCTGTTCTTTTAGTTTACGATAATAACCCCATTGATTTTAATGGTACCTTTGCGGTCTAACCGAGGCAACCTGTGTACATCAACGAAAAAAAATTGTCCTATCTCTAATTTTGAACGTTTCTCATAAATTAATGATTATAGTAAACTGTATTTAAAGAAATTTCCTATCTAGTGATATAATAACATATTTCTCTACTTAAATTAGAACAGCGTAAGAGATTTTTTTTTCTTTTGTTAAAATAAACGAACACTAGTTCTCTAACTGTAATCACGAAGCGCTTTCCCTTAAAAATTGCTTCATACAGCCCATTTACGTCGTTAAAACATAATTAGCCAATTTTACTGCCCAAACATTTAATAGAATTGGAATTATGATATTGGTCCATACATTAAGTATATTTTAGTGCAGCAACTTTCAGGGATATTATTGACATTTTATCCATGCACTTGGAGTTAAGATTAACTCAATGTTTCTAAAAACTTTTAAAATAAAATTAGCTTTTTTTTATAAATTTTTGTCATCTACAGCAAGATGAATTATTGCAATGCAATATAAAAAAACAGCATAATTTTCTCAAATGCATTATGTAAAAAGTTCTTGAAGAAATGTTTCGCAATAAATACTCAAAAATTTCTGAAAAAAATAAAAACCAGAAAATATTAATGAACAGTATTTAGTTCTAAAACGCTTGTAGAATAACATTTGTTGCCTTCATTTCTCAGGATATAATGCTTGTAGGAACACACGTGCGCAAAATATGAACTGATACTTAGCAATTTAATGGTCTAAAATATTTCCTTGTTTTACAATCTATTATTTTTGTTATCCATACTTCGTTTGTGCAAAATGACATTTCTGTTCTGATTTAGTATAATTTATATGTTATTAACCCTAATTTGAACATGACGTTATGTTTTTATTATGGCATGTACTATTATAGTTGGCCTTAATTTGAATCAAGAAGATAAAAATTGAAATATGAATAAATAGTGCAATTTTGCCTTACCCTCGCGACTCTAAATATGTTTAAACGTGAATCATTTCTGTAATTCATTTTATTATATCTCCCATCTTCAGCAGGGTAGGAAGGTTCAACATACCTAAAATATTTTAAAGAAAACTGTAACTTCATCGAACTTTTAAATCAATTTCCGAAGAGCCATATTCTAATCACGCAAAGCTTGTTCACAAAGTTTCATAATTTAAATTTCATTTGTTGAGCTAGTTTCTACAATATGATTTCGTTGAAGATAAAGAAAACGGATAGAAATTTAATCAAAATAATTCACTAAAGTATGAAGAATATTTAATGTATTTCTGGAAATTTCGCGAATACTTTATTTTCTCGAAAGTTTTCTGAAAAAATAAAGTTACAGTTTCCACTTTCTTGAAAGGAATTTTTAAGAAAGAAACACAAATTCTGATTGTGATTTTAAAATAAAAATACATCTGCCAATAATTCTTCGAAGAAATTTATCTTTACGAATAAACAGTTGGTAAAATAATCGCATTTGAAGAAAAAAAAATCGAATCCCGCTACTAGATAAAAATCATCATAGGTACACTTGGTTTAAATTTAACTTTTTCAAAGTAACACATTTGATATTAGAAGTTATCAACGGAAATGATAAATTATGTGTACCCAAGATGTTGAAAAATATCTGTGTGTCCTTGACATGCATACTTCCTTCTGCCTTACTTTATAGTAAAAAAAGTGTGAAGTTATCAACTTGTAGATAATCTTTTTACATCTAAGCAAAATTCAAGATTTTCTTTTAAGACGGGGATTTTAGAGAAAAGAGCAGATGTATGCTTTTCACTCGTTTCAACTCTTTGGATGATAATATTTTAGATCTGTTTAGGCTACCTCTGGCGTTATCTTTTCTTATCCTTTCTCATTAGCACAGTGTTTCCCAAACTTTTTTGCGTCACTCCCCGTACAAGCATTTCTAAAATACTTATGCCCCCATATAACATATCGGGGGGACATTGATACATTTTTTTGGAGAGCTAAAAATTGATATTACCAACGGAAATAATTAGAACTAATACACTGTATTTAGGCATTTGTCAATCTAATATAGGATTTCAGTCGAGTTTTGTTCATAAATGAAATAATAAAATATTTATTCAACCTTTTTCCTAAAAATGGATTTGTATCAATCTGCCCCATACAACGAGTACATTGATACACACGGAAATATCGAAAGTGATGATGATTAATACTGGGATGAAAACAAAATTTGTTTTATCAATCAACTTTATATTCCAAATCAAGTTTTTAAAGTTTAACAAAGAAACAAATTTTTATTTTAATAAAATTTCAACATTTTTAATGAGAGTGAAAAATTAAAACAATAATGACTCAGAAAATCATTTATTTCTACAAATAATGCAAGGGAATGTGTGTCTCTGTGTGTAAATATACTTTGGAGGGAGAGAATTTGTACCTCGAAGCCGTTTTTAGAAATTTTAATGAATTAAAAATTAAAGGAAATTTTCGCGTTCTTCCTTGATGACTTACGAAAAAAAGTTAGCATAAAAATGATTTTCACACCATCTAAAAATTCAAAAAAATATCTTTTTTTGCTGATATTAATTAAATTTCCGCACAATTTTTCTCTCTAGTTTTAATAAATTCGTAGAAAATATTTTAAACCTAATTTACAACAATACTTTTCATTTTTGCAATGAAATTCAAGCCGTGTTCATTGTTTAAAACAAATTCTTAATTGCGTGTTTCTCTTAGAAAGTTCATTTTTAAGTTTTTTCCATTCCTGAAGACGATTTTTCAAAGTACTTGCTGTTAAGGAGCATTGATAAGCACAGAAGATGTGTATCAATGTGCTCCGGAGTCAACTGTATCAATCTGCTCCCAAGAGACTTTTTTACTTAAAACAAGTGGCCACACAAAATCAACACTAAAAAAACCTCAAAACTTAATATAGTTTAGAAAAATAAATGTTTTTTCCTACCTTTGGTGTAGATTCCCTGGCAGGAAAACGTAATTAGTGAAAGAAATCACGACACGTACATAGAGTAAAATTTACTTCGACTAGAAGCTTTGCGGTTTGATTCATTTGTAAATTAACTTACGACTTAACATGGCCGAAAAATTTACCGAGTATTAAGAATTAGAGTGGGATATATATGAGGACATATGAACATCTAGAGCCATTCCAATCACCAAAATTTAAGAACTGTATCAATGTCCGCGCATATCCATCTACCCCAACTCGCCCTATACAATTTTTAATGTTCAGAAATTGAATTCTTCTTTGAAGAAACTTAAATTATAGGTTTTAGGAAGAAATCGCTAGGAAATGGTTGAGAAAACGGTACGTAAATTTCAAAACATATAAATGAAGAGCTGAAATTCAAGTCCGAAATAATTTTAATGAAAGATTTTTCTACATTATTTTAATTATTAGTAATTATTTCTTATTTAAATTTACTGAGATCCTTGCGCTTGATGCATGCTGAAAAGAGATTTTATGTTAGGAATTAATTTAGTTAGCTTCAGTCTCAAGTCTCCCCGCTGTGTTATATCCAGCCGATTTCTTTCTTTTTTTCCATTTTCGAATTGCCCCCCCCCTTAAAATCAAATTGCTCCCCTCCATGTTGCGTTGGCCCCACGTTGGGAAATGCTGCATTAACAATAAATTCATGCATCATTTATTCCATGGTAGAAGGAGCAAAGGAATGGATACCGTGCACGGGGTGATTGGGAACCAAACAGATTGGAGTTTCAAGGAGAGCGAAATCTTAATTTCTAAGCTGCAACGATTTTGAAATTCCTACCTCCTATTTCTTTCTTATGAAAAATATGAAACAAGATACACTGAGTGGCTACAATATTTGGATCATTTTGCTGCGCAGTACTAATCGCGTTGAATATCCTCAGTCTGTGATGACAGAAGATAGTCTTCTAGGCATCACTGCTGAAACCGTTGAAGAGGAATATTATCCCATGCCAATAAAATGGTAGCTCTTTATGGCCTCGTGTAGGATAGTGGTGTTTGGAAATGTGAACTGATTGCAGCCACTGTGTGGTTAGGGTTTCGGAGATATCTGGAACTTACTGTTCTCGCTTCTCATTCATGGCGTGTTGAAAGTCACTCAGAGGCCTTGTTTTCCAATGAATAGGTGAATTGCAACGTTAATTGGTGCTTCTGACTTGGATCTAGGCCAGGGACTAGGTTAAATGGTCTTCTGACCACTTATCGATCATTGTCGAAACCATTGAAGAGGAATATTATCCCATTCTAACAAAATGGTAGCTCTCTATCCCCTAGTATTAGATAGTGGTGTTTGGAAATGTGAACGGATTGCAGCCACTGTGTGGTTAGCGGCTTCAGAGATAGTTGGACTTGCAGTTATTATTTCTACAATCATTCTGTGTCTTGTTTTTCCCACGAACAGGTGAATTGCAACGTTAATTGTTGCTTCTGACAAAGGAAACTTTTTAATCTTGAATACAATTTATAATGGCAGTGCATATTTTGCAGAGACGAGTCGAAGTTTGATTGAGTGGTATTCCTAATATTTTGGGCAATTAGTGTATATTGAATAATTGGTGCTATTATTGGCGAGACTCTGAAACTGGAAGGAGGGTCAGGGATTTCATGTCGACTTTTGGTCTTGAGGTATTGACTTTAAATTTGCAATTTTATTATTTTATTACATAAAATTATCCATTTTTATATTACTTAAATCGTATTTTGTTTTTCTTCTCCTTCATCACTTTTCTGCGATGTCAATGGTGACGAAGACTCTATGCTTTAGAATACAGACAAACAGCTGAATTCCATTTAACTGTGTCTTCGAAATATAATAAAAGTAATTGATTTGCGAATCTTTTAAAAAGTAAAGGATCTTTGCTCAGGATCTGAGACTGTTGTGAAATTTCAAGAAAATTTTCCTACAAGATTACAGTTTCTGGGGGCTGATTTGGGTTTCTGTTTCTGTAACTTTGCGTGCGTGATGAGTTTGCACTAGAGAACAGGTATGCTCACCAGTTGCGCAGATGCTTTAGGAAAGGTCTGAGATTGAGTCGTTGCAGGTAAAAAAGACACCACCGAGCAAATTAGGGCGAGTGAAGAGCAAATGTTTCTGTTACTTGGCTCTTTGATTGCTTCTCGTTTTTTGATTGTTCTATCTTTCTTTGCTTTGTCTGGAATTCTACTTTATATTATTCTGAATTTTGTTGTAATTTACGTGAATCTCTCCCACTTGCTTTCACGCGCCTTATATCCTTTTGAATAGATACAACTGATAAAGTTTAAATAAATAAATGCATACGATTAAACCTCTGTTAACCGAAATCCGGGCTAACCGAATTATTCTGAAATCGCTAATCCAAAACCACGTAATGTACTTCAAGGAACTAATCGCGAAGGCGCGACTTTTTTGAAACGATATTCCCACTTTTTCTTTTAAGGCTCTCCGCGAAGGTCAGTGATTAATTTAAGAATGCTAAAATTAAAATTAATGGGCATTAACAATATTAAAATTGCGAGATTATTTACCTGTGCATTTACCGTATTGCGCCCGAACTCACCGGTGCGAATATTGTGTCCGAGGGAGGGTTAACTTTAATAAAGAACATAAGTGTAGTCTACAAGGCGAGTCTTTGATGTCGTTTTATACTCAAAACATTTCAGAATTACGTACTAAAATTAGATACAAAATAGTTTTAGATGTTTATGGCTTAACCAAAAAAAATAGTTATCCGAAACGTTCCTCCTTTCGTTCGGTTAACCGGGGTTGTACTGTAGTGTCGAAGTTGAACAGCGTATTTATAAGGCCTCGAAAGAAAGGGAATATTCCCTCGCTGGTAAATATCCGTAAGAAGGTAAAAACCCACAAAATAAATTGAGCTGTAAAATATAACTTTGAGAAACTTAATACTACTTCCAAAGCAAAAGGTTCGAAATAGAAATGACAGAACTGTTCGTCTCCAATTAGCAATGGCCACATTCATTCCAATAACAAAATAAACAAGATAGGTTTTGTCCCTTAACAAAATTAGTTAGTTGCTAGACACATAAATGCAATGAATCCCAACGTAATCTAATACTGGTGGACAAGGTACCGAAGGCTACTTACTGAGCAATGTTGTAGGTTTTGTTTTCATCAGAAGATAGCATAGTAACGAAATGGAAATTGATTGGTTGTGAAACAATGTCAAACTAATGCGTAATTTTATCTTCCTGTGATAGAATGGCAAAGTATAGGCTTTCATGTATGCATTGCTATCGTGTAACAATGGCATTTCTTAGTAGTATGTCGCAAATTTAAGTTTCTTCGATACATGAGCATCAATTAATGTTTTGTGCTTCATTTTTCTACAAATACAGTAGAAACCTAAGAAAATGTCGATTAACAATTCATTACCGAGCTTCGATATATATATATATACAGCTTGATTTCAGCTCACAGAGGCTGTTCGGTTTTGGATGTTTGAATTGGAATACATAAAACAAATCGTTTGTTTTAAAACAGTTTTATTTTCACAGTAATTATTTGCTTATACTTCATACTTCAAATTATCGTCTGATATTACAAAATATTCTTTAATAACAAATTGACTTTTGTAAATAAAAAGGAAGCAATGGTTTCGCTCTTGCAAAAAATATTCCTATTCTGTCATTCATAAAACTTATAAAAGCCATGAAATAAGTACGTTTAAGGGCAGAATAAATACAAAAATGTAAAATACTTCAAAATGTGTAATTTTTTGAATGAAGATTCCAAATACTTATCCAATAGAAGTGAATTTCTGTGAGTATTTCCAAGGTAAGTCGCTTAATTAAAAAAAACCTAAAGAACAGTCTAATTCAATTGTAAATAACATATTAAATAATTGTTTCAATCCTAAAAATAACTACAATGGCCAAGTATAGAGATTAATGTAGAATCCTGTATGATATGCGTTTATTTACTGAAAAATGGATAATTGTAGCACTAGATGAAGCATGTATATGTTTAAGAGACTGTCATAGAAAGAAAGAACCATTTATTAACTAGAAAGATAAATAGAAAATTCGAGAACTTGATTCTGATTGTTGCAGGTTTCGTATGTAAGGGAAAATTAAAAACAAGGAAAATTCATAAAAATTTAAAAATTGATACCTCATAACATTAAAATAATATTTTATCACCAATGCTAAAAGGAGAAATATTTGGTAGATTCCTTATAGGAACTCTACCTATTGCAATGGTGCTCATGACACGATTTCTGCAGATCTTCACCGATCATGACCCCTAGAACACAGAACCACCCTTCGTTCAAAAGTTGAGATATATATTATATAAAACATGATGATGAAATAATTACAAATAACATGATGATGAAACAAATTGCTATTCTTTGTAGTTATATTAATTCTGTTCGTAAATGGTGCTTAAGAATAATATAAAAAACAAATTCAAATTTAATAGTGATTTGATATATGGTTGAAATAATGAGTTCCGATTTTCGAAGAGAACAAGACGACGTCAAGAATATTTTATTCTTTAAAGAAACTTCTACTTCTGTCATGAGATACAAGAATATGTTTAATTTTTCATCAAAATGCTTCAAAAAAATAATCAATCAAAAAAACACTTTTCAATCTTTCTCGGACTTTATTTCACCTAATACCTTTCCTTCAAGCTTAGATGTCCAATATTTTAGAAAAATAAGTACCTTATCCGAAACATACATTTATTGGAGCTTCTCTTTCTAGGTCACACAAATATAAGAAAAAGGATACCTTCAAATCTTCTGAATGTGGATACAAACCTTAACTATGTAAGTTCTCCCAAAGCAAGGGATTTGTAGAAACCTATAGCAGCTATTTGAAACATTCGAGTACTCCGATGACCTGGATTTCATATAAGCTTCTATAATGAAACTTTTGAAGGGAAACTCTTCAGCTAAGTTGTTTGTTCGACTACTCTATAAAGCGTTTCCAGGCTGCAGTTTCGCTTTGTGGTAATTCTTTAGATTTGAAACGTTTTATTTATCTGCAGATTGGTCATGGAGCAGACTTTCTGAGACAAGGTCGTTAAGGCAGTTTATTATGCTACAAAAATATATATGTGAGTTATGATTAAAACATTTTTAAAGATTTTATTGTGAAATATGCAATTCAATTGCATTGTTTAAAGTATCTTTTATAAACTGCATTAACGTTTCTTTAAGTATGCTCAAAATTATTTCATGATTATTATTCTTTGCTATGAAATTCTTATTGTTTATAGCAACGTTACGTTGTTTATGCTGTATTACCCTTTGTTAAAGTGTGCTTTAAATTATTTCAAGCATTATTTGTTACTTAAATGGCTGTGTTAGTGCATATTATTGCCAAAACAACTATTATTATATCTTTGTTTCAATTATTATACTTTTCACAAACATGAGAGTTCTATTTAGAGCATCCTCTACTTTTTCAGTTGATATTGAAGTGATAAATTTTAATATTAAAAGTGATAAATTTTAACAATTAAAAGTGATAAATTTTAACAATTAAAAGTGATAAATTTTAACAATTAAAAGTGATTAATTTTAACAGATGTAACTTCCTTAATACATTAACTCTTCTCATATTAGAAGAAGTAACAAAGGGTACGATGCAGTTTTGAAACTGAAAACCTACTTTCTAAAAACCTTATTTCCAGTAGATCGCATTTACGTGATAAAAGTAACTATGCGCATAATCTAATATTTAACTGTACGTTAGGAGCAGCGATGTCGTGTTAGTTAAGTCTCGTTTCTGGTACCAGAGCTTTCCGGGTATGAAGCTCGGTTCGAATAAAGGTTCTTTGTGTATCTGAGCTTGATGGCCTTTAAATCTGCCAGCGACGTATAGGCGTGCTCCCGCTGGTGTAGAATGGAAGTTTGCAAACGGGGTGCATGCTCAAGTGTCATGCTTTAACATCAGACTGCGGCTAACGCTTGCGATATCCAGCCCCAAACTACCCTCGTTCAATTTTAAACGGAAAATTAAGCTAACAAATCAAACCAACAGAAATATGAAGAGAAACGACCGCTGGTATATAATGAAAGAAACGGTGCGGTTCCATTCAAAACTAGTGGAAGTGTTCTTCCTGCTTTACTTACACAATATTGTACCTTTTGTGCTTGGCAGTATCATGAAGAAAGCGAATATACGTTTTCGATATCTTCCCTTTTGTCGATTGGGCCCAATCTTAAATACCGTGACCCGTCAAAGCAGCCTAAGCCATAAGAGCCCAGACGAAATACCCCAATACAAAATAACCTAAGACAAAATAGGCCTGAAAAAATAAATTTTTTAATGTTATGCAGTTTTTGAATTTCTGTTATTTTGTCAGGGCTCATTCGTCTTGGGCTATTTTGTCTTGGGATATTTTGTCGGGGCTCTTATGGCTTGGACCATTTTGAAGGAGTTCCCTTTAATACATATCTACAAATTTGGTTGCAAGACCGCATACTAAATTTTATTTTTCTAAGTAAATCAATTTCAACAGCGCTACAAATTACAGCGTTTTGAGTTATTGTATTCAATTGTACACTTTCCAACAGAAAGACGGACTTGCGATAGACAAAGTCCGTCCGAAATTTGATAGAAATCTAGAAACGTGGTGTAAAGAGCGTATTACTATTTTTTAGTTATTGTGTTCGCAGACAGACCGACAGACGGACAGACATAATTCTAAAATGAATTTTTTTGGACTCGGTAAAGTGTAAAAGGTGAAAATTTTTCAAAGTATCGAGGTCCTGTTTTGACGATTAGAATGCCTTTTCTTTGTTTACTCTGTGTATAAGAAATAAAAAAACTAAACGTGAAAGTTTCCTATAGTGTTGAAATTCGTTTTGAATGCGATGCTTAAAAATGTAGTTTACAGCTCGAAATTGAAAGTTTTGTAAAATGAAGAGAATTTGAATTTCATTTTCGGCTTGATCCTCTTTCATTATGACAAGAAGAAGAGATGATTGGGGTTTCTATTTAAGAACTTACCATTATTGTTAATACTTACAGACGTGTCCAAAAGTTACGCATAATTCGTTAGATGCTAAAAAGTTGAAGTTAATATGGATACAATCAGTCGTTAAAGTGAAGATTCGATCACGAGGACATTAGGGCATCGGCCAAAAAGTGAAAACGACAACGGAATTACCAATGTCTGACTATGCATCTGACATTGAATGCCCGTCGCCACGACAGCAGTCCGAACTAAGATCGGAGTCCTAGTAGCCATCACCGGCCAAGGCCCAACACCTCCTGAAGGAGGTACGTCCCTTCATCGTAGTGGAGGTAACTCAGCCCCACACCATTGCTATACCCCGGAGGGAAGAGAGAACCTGATTACTTGTCCTGCGGCTCCTCATCCACATACTCGTGGTTCACCCTGGTGGAACAAAATGTGATAAAGCAGAAAATGATTTGGGCTCACCCCGTTTCACATAAAACTGATAATGATTTTCAACTTTCATCAGTGGTTTTGCTTGATGTGCGCACTGCTCACATGCATTTTCGTAAAAATAGCACTTATTTTAGGAAGGATACAAGGTTTTCCTTTAAAAAATCCTAAATTTTCTTGCTTATAACATGCAGAGGTCTCAACAAATTTACACGAAATTTACAGAATACAAAGCATATATTAACGAAACACTGTAATAAAATTTGAAATAAACACTTGAAATATTCGAGGAAATATAAGCATTTGTAAAAAATAATTTTTTAACTGCACCTATACGAAACATAGTATAATTGTTCTGCTATGATTTGGAAGCTAGATATATAGGCAGCTTATAAAAAAAAATTCCAGTTGATTACCCGTAAGATTCTGAAAGATATAGAGATGGCACCGAGCCGAATTTCAGTTGTTGGCTAAGAGAATTTCAATGACGAGGGGTTTTGCACAAATTCATATTTTTTTAAACTGATGGACAAAACTAACCCCAAATTTGCAGCTCAGGATTAATTGTTTTAAAAAGGCATTTTATTTATTCTGAAATCCATTATACGAGTCTCGTTTTTATGTATTAGAATCATTCGTTGTGTGAGAAGAATATTTCATTTCGAGAGTAGACTAAAGCTATTTTTGGATGGGCCTTGTAATTGTGGACAATGTCAGATGACGGAAAAGACACCTGAGCCGGTACCCACTCTTCAAGCTGCCACGCTATACTAATTTCGGTACATGCGGAGTGCCGTAAGTAAAGATGGGAATGAGGATAGCGTTGTCTTAGGGGCGGCAATCTCAAGCATGTAGAAAAAGGAGAGCGGCTGTAATTGTGTACGTTTCACAAGGAGAAAATATTTCTTCTCTATGCAAGAGCGTGTAAAGAAACCGTCCATGTAGGAAAACGAACTGAAGGGAAAGGACTGTCCTTGGAGCCTGCGCAGTCTTCCTCCATCATTATTCGAATGAGAACCAAAACTTTAAGCGTTATACAGGATGTCCACACTTATCGGGGTCCAATAGCTAATTTCTAAACCGTTAGAGATAGGCACATAATTCCAATTTGAAAATTCTTTAAATGAAGGGTAGAATTATAGTTTATGTTTTTTGAGTCCACAAATATATTTCTGAAATAGTTACGAATTCTAATTTTTGATGCGTTAACCCGATCCTATCAGTCATATTTAGTAACTGTTCAGAAATATATTTAGTGACTAAAAAAATATAAAATATAATTCTTCCCTTCATTTAAAGCATTTTTCCAACTGGAAATATATGTATATCTCTAACGGTTTAGAAATTAGCTATTGGACCACGATAAGTGCGGACGCCTTGTATATAGTGGAGTTTACGTGTTCTCTTGAACATTTTGATGTGTAATGGACGAGTTTAAAATATATTTTCCGAAATTAAATATCATTTGAAAATGCAAACGATTGTGTTGCTGCTTGACTAATTATTTTGAGTGATTCACCAAATGAAAGACGAACCGGTTAGATTTAAAGGTCCTACTAAACTGAGATACTTCCGAAACGAGTATTTATAGGATAGAAGAAACAAAGAGATTCAACAAATTAGTTTAAGATTTCATATATTATATATTCTTGCTGAAAAATATGCATTTCTTATGTCATACAATTTATTAAATAAACAATGTGAGATCCAGTTACATAATAATAGTGACGAATAACACTTCAAACTTTTATTTATATTGCCACTAGTGAAGATAGAACGGAAACATGGAGAGAAGAACTCCTTGAAGTATTGAAAATCATTCAAAATTGTAGGCTAGTAAATTCCGTTCCTAATATTATCGCGACTTTAAGAATTTATGTAACAATTGCTATTATTGCCTAAGATTGAAATATTAATAAATTTCATTGAAAATACTTTTTGAAAAAACACTTTTATTAGTGTACTAAACATATGAATTTTTTTTGTTTTGATTATTTTTAATCATTTAATTTGAGATCAGTTGATTCTCAAACTCACTACAAGATGATGTCACTGCACGGAATCAATTCAATTGGTGATTAATTCATAATTAAAATCTAAAAATATGAAAATATTGTTCAATTCTGTCAACAATTCAATTCTTTAGCACATAACGAAGTGAGGAAAAAATTGATCCCAAAATTCCAAGTCAAAATAAATAAAAATTCTTAAAAATTATCTTACATCACCTATGGGAAGCTTGCGTTTAAAGAATCTTTCAATATTATATATTGAACATAAATTAACTCAAGAAATAAGATTTTAAGGATATTATCAGCAAATTTGCTAATAAAAAGGCAAGAAAAATTGCATTGTAATTTTGTGTTTTACCCAGCAAATAAAATCATTTTTCCCTTTAAATTTATTTTTATATGGAGATTTATGTTCTCTATGTAACTTGTAAAATAATGTAATAAGCATGTTGTAAATTCACTCCGGGGATCAAAATTTGCAGCTACGCCCCTGGACATGCACGAAGTCCACATAGCTGACTTTACTTCGGCGAATCCGAACCGTCAATTTTCCGAAATTGAAATTCTAAATTTAGGCTACCCCGTCCCATTCGCCACTAGAAAATGACATATTGAGACTCACGCAATCAAAATAAAAAATAAAGCAAAAAACTAAGAAAAACTCAGAGGTAATTGAATTAAACAAACAAGGAATCCATTCTAGTCTATTTTATCAAGGGCTAAGGATTTTATTCGAAATGGATTAAAAATATTCGGGAAATTTTTCTGTAAAAAGCTTGCATTACGCCAAATCTAGCTTCTCTTAGCCCCTCTAAAGTCCTTAGCCCTTGATAAAATGGACTAGAATGGATTCCTCGTTTTTTTAATTCGATTCCCTCTGAGTTTATCTTAGTTTTTTGGCTTTATTTGAATGATTTTGATTTCCATTGTTTCTTGTTTTTTGTATGCAGCTGTAATGGTGCGCTACTTTAAACACTGTATAAATTTTATTGTCTAAATTTTGTTGTTTCTGTTTAAAGTTTAAGTTAAATTTATTTTTAAAATTTATTCTACTTTATCCAGTTGATTGTTTTAAACATTCAAAATGATATGTTCTTTTTCAAATATCAAACAGTCGTTTTAACCTTCCAGAGTTCGCGCTAAAATATTTTACACGAGCGAGCGAGTGTCGTACTTTTTACGACACAATAATTTTCTTCATTTTTACTACGGCAGCTGCAAATTATTTCATAATACTAATAAGAGCCACGTCAGAGAAGCAAATATTTTCATAAAGAGTGAAAATTAATTTTAATATTATTTACAAAATCTAAAATTATACTGAAATCAGAGAAAGTAATGAGATTTAATAATATTATTTTATAAAAATGGTATTAAGCAATATTTAATTAAAAAATTATAATACATACTAAGCTTGTACAACAAAGACAACAACTTTTTTCTTCTTAGTTTTAAATCTTTGTCCTTGCATTTGAAACATTAAACTTGCTAGAAAGTGACGCTTACAAGTATACTATATATTGCACCTACTGCATTTCATGTATTTTGATGATCGTGTTCTTTCTTCAAAAAAACTACAACCTCTTTTTCTCAATTCTGGTTGCTGTTCGCTTGCTTTTTCAGGTTGTGATGTATAATTTAGACTTAAAGATATGGTAATGGATCATAATTTTTGGGCTCGAGTAATGATGTGTTTTTTTCATAAGACTGAACGTTAAGCTTTTCAAGAAAATTCTTCGACTTGGTGGATTATTGGCAAGCTTATTACATATTAAATATCTTTGATAATGTAAAATGAACAATTAAATTGCGCTAACCCGCACTGGATATATAATTATCAAACTGAAACATTAAGACGTGAAAAAAATTATCAACTTACACGAGCGGGCGTGCTGCACAAACTTCACGACAGAAGCATAGAACACTATAAAATAACCTTGAAACTCAGATAAACCCATTTAATCCTGAAGAGAGAGAGGTCGAATGAAGGAATAGCAATGACTTTTTGACAGTTTTGACTCCGAATAAGAGAAAAGGGTATGAGAAATCCCGTTTGTCGTAAAATTTGCGCAGGCACGCCAGCTGGAAGGTTAATGCGAATATTGCTAATCCATACTAAAATTTTCTATCCCCCGTATTAGAACAAAAATAAAGGTCAATATTACACGAGAATGCTGTAGAATGTTGCATGCGGGCACACTCAGGACATTCGGATTGAATTATAATGTAGTTTGCGGTGCACATCTGTTAATGGAAAAGGAAGAACGATTGCCACAATAATGAAAAATACTGAAATTTGCGAACTTGGTGACTTCTGAAAAAAAATAACGTTAAGTTAAAAATTTTAATTTTTTCTAATAATTACTTGCTTGTACAAATTATATTATTTGTAATAACGACAGTACTTCCGAAGGACGAGTTAAATTGTTTAAATCAATAAAAATGCAATTCTAGCCTGGTTTTAGACAAAATCGCGATATGTGCTAAATGAATACCCAGGCAATCCAATCTGAAGCATTGAAATATTCCTGGGCGTACTACAGACGTCAGATGATATTTCTGTGATAATAAGGCATCCAGTTGACTTTTTAGAAAAAGTACAGCGCTTAGTTTTATCAGATTAACTTTCGATTTTGTAGCTACATGAGAGCTATTGTGGGTCCAACTTTGTGATTTAGAACCCTGTTCAGATGAGGAGAACGCCATCTGAGGCAGCACCCTATTCTTTAAATTTTACGTCTCACTAATAGGAGGATGTTTGAAACTCCAGCGACGAATTTAACGTACACCAGCCAACACAACAAAGCGTATCTTCGGTGGAATCGGTTTTCGAACCAATGAATCTCGAATCCGAAAGCTAAGGCACGTGTACAAGGTAACTGCGGTCCTAGAAAAAGTGCAGAAAAAAAGAGGTATACATTTTGATAAAAGTTGACGGAACGATTATTTACATTAATATAAATAAAAGAATAATTTTTAAATACGAATTCCTTTAAAATATACGTACTACGTTTTCTGATCAGCAATATAGAAAGAAATATTAAATCTGGAAATCCATAAATTAAGATCAGGTTTTTAAATATGTTTTGGAGGAAAAAAGATTTTAATTTTCTCATCTTTGTTTCTATAATGCATCGTACCTTCTTTCTTTTTTTCCCTTCACAATATTGTCTGATAATGTACGTTATACAGATAGTTTATTTATTTATTTTTATTTTCTTTTTATATTCAATCATAAAGGAGGAATGAAAATATTTGACATTAGGAATTAGTTCTACTGCGTCTGAAAAAAAGACAATTGCTTTTAACAAGAGTCATTTTACCATGATGATTATCTTTTTATAGTATTAGAAATTCCATTTTTTTTAAATTCCAGTATACCTTTGTCAATTTTTATTAGATAATTTTCTTTTTCCTGCATGGTATCGAACGACTTTCTGTTGAAGTTTGTATGTTGCAAAGTTTAGATCTAAACATACCATATAGCTCGATTTTTTAAATTAATGCCTCCAAAGTACTTACGAAAAATATCTGTTACATTACCTTAGGGGCTGGGTTTGGTGTTAAAGATGTAATATGTTCGAATTAAAAGAAAAAAAGTATAAATCAAGAGCGGAGTTAAAGTAATGCAAGTTATACTAATATTTGTTAATGCGTATCATATAAGTTTATTAGCTATAGATAGATTAGTTATAACAAACTTCAGATATTTCTTTTAATTTCGTCAAGCCTTTCATAGAAACAAAAATGAAATTAAACACAGAAAGAAATCATATTGAGTATAATTTTCTGAAAAGTTGATCCGTGAATAGCATTGAATATACTTTTAAATTCGTCCGACAGATGGAGCCTCGAAACAAAACTGGATATTCTATCATTTCGATTCCTGATTCACTTTCGCGGTTATTTTTAAGCTACAAAGAATTAAAATCTCACATTAATAATACATTATAAACTGTATAATTTTATATTATCGCTTAGAATTCTGATTAATTAATCTGATTTTAAAGTAAAATAGCGATTTGTATAAATAAATTGCTTCTTAATGCGATTATCAACAATTTTCTGGAACGCACTGTTCCATAAATATTACCAACCAATATGCAAGTTATTATTTCTTAGTTCTTTTCCCTATTACTGCATAAATATCTATGTTCTCTATATAATCATCGTTAGTGTATATTTTCCTTGAAATAAAATGATAACTTATTATAAACATGATTAAAACAAAACTAAAGTTGCCAGAGATCTTGAATTTGCTGGGAAAGTTCAAGTTTTGAATTCTTCCTCTCGACTTAAAAAACGTCCCATTTTTTACAAAAATGCCCCGGATAGTCCAGATTTTTAGTTTATAGTAAATAATTCTGATTGAATAATAAATAAAAATGATTTATTTCAATGAATTTTAAGTTATCAGCTTTTGAAGAGCTATCCCAGATAGCAATTTTAGTTTACAGCAGACTTGCACTGCAAATCTGCAAGCTTTCTGCAAATTTGTCACGATAAGTGTGCAAGTGTGAAACAAGCTTGCAGCAAGTTAGCGCAAGCCTCGAAGTCACCATAGACTGCAACCTAGGATAGAGCTCGCGACCTAGCGCTCGGGAAGCGGAAGCTCTAACCATTCGGCCAGATAAACTCTGAGAGCAGACGATAAATTTCACTACACATCGTTCGATTCGATTCGTATACGATTTATTTTAAACTGTTTTCTTGATTTCCTTAATTTTTTGAGTTGAGAATATGATTTGAAGTCAAAGAGAGAGAGCGATTTTCGCTAATAACTACGTTTTGCTGGTAGAATAAATTATGAAATTAGAGTTCAAAAGTAATTACTTTAAAATGGGACAAAATGTATAAGTTTATTTTTCAAGAAAAATTTATTGTTTTTTCAGTTTAATTTTGTTTATAAACGCTAAAATTTCAACGTTCAGAAAAAGTCGATATAGTTTTCTTTAAAGTGCGAATGCTATATTTAGTAAAAAGATGGAAAATGTTTCAAAATTTTTTTTATAAAAAAGTTAGTTTTTTTACAAATTATCATTGATTTATTGAATTAATAAAAAGAAGGACGGTCTAGGAGATGCTATTAAAAATCGGATGTTTTTTAAAACAGAGACAACGATAATTAGTTATCTCTTTGTGCTATCTTTGCATCACGCTTGTTCTGCAAATTTGCAGCAAGCTTGCAATGCAAGCGAGGTGGCGCTATTTGTCACGGCGAAATTGTAGCAAATGGATTTTGCAAGAGAAGGTGGCGCTAGTTGTCACGGTGAACTTGCCACATGTTCGCTTCAAGTTTGACGCGTTAAATTTGCTATGACAAGGCAATATCAAGTCAAAATCAAACTTGCTGCAAACTTACGTGCTATCTGGGATCTAGAGACTTACTTTATTTTCATTTATACTTTATTTTATTGTATAATGGTATGAATGTATATATTCGAAGCTATTATGTTCTGTCTTATGCTATCGTTAGTATTAATTGTAAAGCTAGCAGACATCCTGGATTAAACGGATAGTCCAGTTTTTGATCCTTTGTCTAAGCTTGACCTTCCCTCCAATGTTTTGAATTAATTTTTTGAAGAAGAAAAATTCTGACCACTTAATATAAAACATCATTTAATGTTGCTCTAAGACAAGCAAAAGGGCAAGATGTACCAAGAAAATATAGACAGAAACTACAAAGTGAATAAAAAAAAATATCACACACGATTATGTGCAGATGAAGTGCAACCAACTTGCTTTATTTCACTTCAATATCAAATAGAAAAAACAGAAAACGATAAACGGAATTTTCTCTTTACATTTTACTTGAAAGAAATCAAAACAATGCCCATCTTCTTTAGACAAATGAAAAGTATAATCTTGTTCAAAATAAGAATTTTACTCTCTTATGATTTGAGTATCAGGTTTATTCATTTGTAATCAAAGATAGTCCAGATGATATCGTTTTTAACGTTGAAAGATTTTGAATTCTGTCTCAAGAAACCTTGCCTGAGTGATTCAACCCTTCTTGCGAGAGCGAAAGTTTGACCTTTGCTTAGAACTCGGAGATTCAATCATGCTAGTCCCTTTGCATCAAGCTGTCTTAACACGTTGACGCGTTGAAGTACGAGATAACTCGTGATTGCTAGATTTCTACAAAATAGGCTTGTCAGTCAGTGTGTTAAAAATTAACCTACATATTTCGACAGTTCGAAATATGTTATTCCTTCTTGCTACATTTATTTCTTCAGCTAATCAGTGTTTTGTGCATTTTACTTCCTTGTTGATATAAATAGGCAACAGTGGTGTAGTCGCAAAATAAGCAGCACTGGAACGTTCTAAAAGCAGTGCCGGAACGCTCTAACCTGGATGACAAAAATCGCGCTGTTTTAAGGACATTTTCGCAATTTTTTCTTATTTATTTCTTTTGAAGAAAAGCAGTGCCGGAACGTCGTTCCGGTGAGTTCCGGCTCCATTACACCCCTGGTGGGCAAAGAGAAAGTATTGTGATCATCAAAATGTTTCGCCTCAACACTTTGGTGAACCTCCATATTTGTGACCTCCTTGCATTGGAAAAATCCTTTTTAGAATTGTGAATGTCGATCGATTTATACGATATTTCAACAACGTAAAAAGTTAAACAGACAAAATTTGGTATGCGGTCTTTACACTAAAATTACACGAATTTTTGACGAAATCCATTCACTAAAGTCTGTTTGTCCAACCGAGTTCATGTGAATAAGATACCTCAAACATTCAATATCCTAGACTGATAAAATTTAGCTTATGATTTTATTACTAG
Source organism: Araneus ventricosus (assembly GCA_013235015.1). Taxonomy (NCBI): domain Eukaryota; kingdom Metazoa; phylum Arthropoda; class Arachnida; order Araneae; family Araneidae; genus Araneus; species Araneus ventricosus. The sequence continues at coordinate 21,240 of BGPR01013544.1, forward strand.
CGTTGTAGATGAAAATTTGAACCATATACTTCACTTAATAATTTGTCTGTTTTACCTTGTGTATTTGAACACGATAATTCAAAAACACAACTACCAAGATAAATAAAATTTCGTCGCTTAACAAGCAACACCACCTATCTCAATTTTTTGAAATTTGAAATACTAAATTTTTCGGAAGGAAATACTCAATTTTTCGCAACCAATAACGAATATTTCTGAATTTTTTTTTTAACATCTGGTAGAAATATGCGGTCTCATGTTAGAAATATTCGTTACTGGTTGCGAAAAATTGAGTAATTTCTTCCTCTTTCAAATTTCAAGAAATTGAGATAGGCAGCGTTTCTTGCTAAAGATAATTTGGTATATAATCTGGACACTCAAATTGTAGATCAGTATCAAATTCTTCATACAATCGGACAATGGGAATCAATATAAAATGCATACTCTATTCTCATTACCAAATGACCTAGTTAAACACAAAAAATTAATATATATTCTAACCTCGAATATGAAACATGATAATGTTTTAGTTGTGATTAACTGTCTTCATATTATTTTTTTAAATCAATTTTAATTATAGCAACTAAAAGGTGCATATAAAATATTGATTTAATATCGTCGCAATGCTCATGTGTATAAACGCCATAAATAAGACAATAAATACACTAACAAACCTTACTGTGTAAGCATATGATAAAATCGTTCATTTGATATACTGAAAGAAAAAAAAAATCAGCATGTGATTTTTTGGGACTGTATCTACTACAAAATACATCTTTCAAAGTTCGATAATGATGAAATGTGCCATGGATAAGTACACAGTTTCTGAAAAAGTCCTGTTATTCAAACATTCTAATTCGACTCAGAGGTTTATTCACTAGGCAACCATTCTGTAACATATTCTCATTTTCATTTTGAGCAAAAACACTATGCGTGCATTGAAATGTTCAAGGGTTGATAAATCATTCCTTTTTTTAACCAATAAACAAGGGCAAATTAAGGAAAACTGCTGTCATGGAGACAAAAAAAGAATTTGGAACTTTTAAGAATAAGCTAATTAATATATTCATACTTAGTGTTATATTTTTAAGAAAAAACTAACACTAAGTGTAGCATTATAACTATATACATCCTTTGTTTCTGGTATGTTTCGAAGGCGTCACTCTTACTAGTATTTTTAGCAGAAGGTAATGTTAATTTGACTTTCTCTTTTTCTCTCCATTGGATTTGTTAAAAAAGACTTTATGAAGTTTTTCTTATTTAAGATAGGTTTTTTCCTTTATTTCAATTATTTGATAAATTCAGACCACATAGGGAATATTATTTGACTATTTAGTCATTCCCTTGACAGAAAATGTATCCACATTAGAACTCCGAACATCCGAACTTTTTCCTTTATTTCAATTATTGGATAAATTCAGGCCACATAGGGAATATTATTTGACTATTTAGTCATTCCCTTGACAGAAAATGTATCCACATTAGAACTCCGATGGCGAGTGGCACTTTGACAATATTCGCCATTCGAGTTCTCTTCCATGTTTTCCATTTTATTTATTTTATCTTAATGTTTTTTAATATTTATTTAAGCATGGTTTTTGTTGTTTGATTGTATCTTAATTGGTTAGTTGACTTCAGACTATACTGTTAATGCAATCATTGGATGCTGCTCGGTTGCGCGCAAATTCTTCTTCTTCTGTATTTTCTTTTTGTAATTAAATATCTTTCTTTTGTATTTTATTGGAAATTTCTGAACTTTTGGGCCATTCTGTTTAATGCAAAGTTTAAATTTTAATATCTCTTGTTAAATTATTTCACTTGTACTTGCATTATAACTATATTACATTTATAACATCTGAATTTTGTAAGATAAATTTGCGACTCATCTAATCTAAGAGCATCTGTCTACATTTTTTTAATCTAAAAGTAAGAAATCTAAAATAACAGATTTTTGTGAAAAAAAATGTAGAACGGAAGTCAAGATAATAATTCATTAAGTTCAGAGGGTAGCGATATCTCTTGAAAAAAATTTTCTAGATCAATCGTGCTTCGAAGAACTCATGAAGCAAGCATTAATATCTCATTCTTTTGATAAAAATTGCCTTAAATGATATTTATTTCTTTTATTTATAAAAGTAAGCAAGTATTTTTGAGAACCTAACTCCCTTTTATAAACTAACTCTAACACTAGTGTCATAAGGGAGATACTTGCATAAGCAAAACGTAGGTGCTATTCCTCAGTCATACTTGGTTCCTTCGAGAATGTGCGAATGATACTTATTATGTAAACTTCATTTAAAATCTCATTTTCTGACATTTATAAATATTTCTGTTTCTAAATGTTCGTCATGTGTATAGAAGAGCATTACATCTCAAGCAATCTAAAATAATTGAATTTTTACGCTGGTATGTGGCAAAATTATTTAACAGACTTGATTCTTGTATACATGCTCCATTATGCATTAAAATTCTGTTTCATGTGCACAATGTATGCATTTTTATTTTACTTTTTATAAAATATTCTTTTTTGTATATGGAATTTTTCTCCCATAAGCATTTGCATACAACTAACAAAAAATGAACAAAGCAACGAAATTGAACAAGTTTTGAAAAGATTTCATGCCAAACTTAAATAAAAAAGTACTTTACGAATTGCGAGTTTTATTTGAACAGCAGTTTTGCATAATCCTGTCGGTGAAATCTTAAAGGGAAATCGATTTAAATTATAATATGACATCAGCATCTGCAGCTAAACATCTATCAGCGCAACTTTTTCTATCTTCTTTTGTAACAAGCATGTAAAATAAAAACAGACGAAAATTAAACAAATGTTTCTCTATGATGAAAGCATAAAAATCCCTTTGTGAATCGAATTTTAATGTATGCTTTGTATAAGGAAGTAAATTTCCATGGCATTTCACAGTGGAACTTCAGTCATCCATTTCATTTGAGTGCATCATAATGCAATGCATTTAAAATGCAAGATGCGTGCAGTTACATAATAAAAAATGATATATGCATATGGCTGAAACGAATTTGAAACTTTGACTACGTGTTCCTCATTGACCGACTGAAAATATTGTTGGGATAAATCAACTCCAACCCACCCCTTCTGGTTAAGAAGGGGGTAATTCTCTTAAAGATATATACAATTGGACTTATTGACGTGAAATATTATTCACATGTTTGAACACCGAACTCAAATAATTGTGGGGCTAATCGCTCCTAATGTAAACGTTGGGACAGGGATGGCGAACTTAAGACCCGCGGGTCCGACATTCACCCACGAAGACTTTTTAAGGGGACATACGACTCTTAAACCTCGAAAAAATAGGGGGGAAACTGTCGAATTCGATACATTGTATCTCTGAAACAATGCATTTCAAAGACTCACTTTTTTTCTAGAAAAACATCCATTCTTTCTGTTATAGTAAACATATTTTCAAACCTTAATATTTGTATGTATTTATTTGAGAGAGTAATAAATATGGGTATAATTTTTTTAAAAAATAAGATAATCACCTAGTGCGCATGATTATGGTTAAAATATTGGTCTAAACACAATATTTTGGGTATTTCAGTAATCCAAACAGTCTGTTTAAGAAATTGAACCATAATTTATTTACATATAAATTTAATTTCTATTTTACATACCAATTTAAAATAAAGTGTTAAAAATAGTCAAAATTTCAACGTTTCTATCCCATCCACAAAACTTCAGTGTAGAGAAAATGTGCAAAAATTGTGGTTCAATTTGTAGAACATAGCGTAATACATATTCAGTAAAAATTTTATCTGAAAATATTCGATATTTCTTGAGATATTGTGCGAGCAATATAAAAAAAAATACATTTTGAGCACTTTAAAGATATGGCACCTTTCAATGTTTACGTTGAACAGCTGATACATTTTCCTTCATAACTTTAGTAATTATTGGAATTTTTTAACGCGGATTGTTTTAAATTGTTTATAAATAACTGGTGAATAGTATGTATTTTTTTAAACAATCAAGATTTTCAAGATTTTCGAGATTCAACAGTCGTATGTCCCCTTAAATGACCCACGTTTTGATTTTTATAAAGTTATTTTTTATATCATAAAAGAGAAAACAGACAATCGAAAATATTAAAAAATTAAAGTATAAATATCTAATGTCGAATTTATTAAAAAACTATTTCCAAGTGTATATTGGCCTACTGATTTTCTATTGCATCACTGAACCTGTGTATGGCACATGTCAGTCGGTCACAAAGCGCGCATATTCGTTGCATCATAGAAAGGTGATGTACCAGCTCACAGTGCTGAACTGATTGAGAACTTTTGTGTACGCGTCTAGTTTTAGTGTTTAACAATTCAACTTGATTATTATTATTTACTAGCAGAGTACCTGGCTTTGCCCGTTCTTTTTCAGGTCAAAATCTTTTGGAAGGTAGGAAACTGAACAACATTTTATAAAAAACATAATGTTTATTAATATTACATTATTTCTGGAATATTTCTCAATTTTTTTATGAAATGTTTCATAAATTAATAGTACAAAATGTATTTTTCATTTACCATATATCATAGTATATAGTATTACCCATTTCTTAAACTGCATCCACTTTCATTCAATGTTTTGGGAATCTTATTATTTTAGGAACCTGCGGCATAAAACTTTCATGGTAGTTGGTCCATTTATTAAATGACTTTCAATGACTCACTTCCACCCAACACAAAAGTGTGCGAGATATGGCCCATTTCCCAATACATTTTTTTTAAATGTGGGAGTCATTTTTTAACCAAAATTTCAATAGTTAAAGCTTCTAATTAAACTAATGAACATGCTACGTCAAAATTCTTCCAGCCGCTTTAAATAAACATTTCTTAACGGTAGTTATCATTCTAAATGGTTTAACCTCTCCAAATTTGTATTTCGACACGTTGAAACCTGCGACTTAAGTTCCACTTCGATCAGTTCAATTTTACGTGTATTTCGGAGACATCGCCCCAGGCTAGACTGAAGGACTGGGTTAGGTTTTATTTATCCCAACGGTACTTCATGCTGATTAATGTCTTTTATCAAAATCCCTCGAGCAAAATCCAGTTTCGTGCCAATCGGCCTATGTCTTTTCCACCCTACCTCAGGTATTGGGTGAGTATTCATTTACCCCTGAAGTGCTTTTATTTGGTCTATTATGAACATGCGCATGAAATTTCATAAAATTGCCCCAGCTGTATCAAATTTTATGTCAATCATCCATCTGCCGTATGTATTTAAACGACTTTGTCCCGCCCAAAACACAGAGATTAGACTGACGTTTATTTACCACTTTAATATTTTTAGTTGGAGAATTAAAAGTATAGGGACCGAAATTCGCCTTAGCCGAATCCAGCAGAAAGTCAATTGGATCAAGGGTTTACGTGTATTTTGAAGATTTTGATCCAATCTACTCTGAGGAATTAGATTAGCATTTATTATCCCTACAGTACATTTAGTCAGTCTATGAGAAACATATGCATTCTATGTCATCAAAATTGCCCCAAGCGTATCAATTTTTATGTCGATAGGCCCATTTGTTCCATGTATTTAAACGATTTTACCCCATCCTACCCTAAGGAATTGGGTTAGTGTTTATTTACCTACAGAGTATTTTTAATCAGCCACTGAGAAACATATGTACCGAATTTCATCAAAATGGTCCTAGCCATATCCAACAGCATGTCAATCGTCTCAAGAGTTTACATGCATTTTGAGGATTTTGCTCCACCCCTCTTTAAGGAATTGGATTAGCGTTTATTTACCCATACACTTCTTTTAGTCAGACCATGAGAAAAATATGTGCCTAGTATCATCAAAATTGTCTCATCTATATCAAATTTCATGCCAATAGGCCTATTTGTAAGATGTATTTAAGAGACTTTGCCCCACACTAACCTGACGTATAGGATTAACATTTATTTGCCCTTATAATATTTTCAGTTGGCTAATTAGAAGTATGTACAGCAAATTTCATCAAAATCGCTCAAGCCACCGAAATCGTGAAGCGTATGAATCTGCCCATTTTTTGCATGTATTTTGGAAACTTGGCCCCACTCTACCCTTAGGGAGTGTGTAAGGTCATAGGCCAAAGTACTTCAGTACTTCAAGTCGGCTAATAAGAAATCTATGTATAAAGTTTCATCAAAATTAATCCAACCACTCAGGAGTGATGCTGAAACAAACATATATGTAATAATTTCACTTGTTTCTATTTTTTTAAAAACGCTTCTTAACTCTTAATTCATAAAATTATTTCTACTTAAGCTCTAGTATAAGAATTACTGTCACTGTAGCTCGCTGAGATCCGGATTCGACTGGCCGTAGCGTTCGGGGATTTTCCTGTTTCTCAGCAGTATAAAAGGGATTGACAGCCACCATCTTTCTCTTTTTAAAAAACATGTAACCTTCCTACTAGGCGCGCCGATTCGGCATAATTCTTCTTTTGTTTAAACCGTCGCCGGTGACTGCGCTTTGGGTCTCTTTATACTTTTGTCATGGTTGGACAACTTTCACAAGTATCTGAAATCTACCGTAAAAGAATGATTGAATAAAATAAACAGTGTTTCATTCTACAGAGACTGCCTCTTCTTTGAATTTGGATATACGTTACACTTCATATTCGGATAATGTATCATATATACACATATAAGTTGATTTTTATAAATATAGATTAGATAAGCTTCTTGCATTGTTAGCCAATTTTTGAGGGCATATTATTTTAGGAACCTTGACCATAAAACTTTCATGCTAATTAGCCCATTTTTTAAATGTCTTTAAAACACTCATCTCCACCCAACGCAAAAGAATGCAAGATAGGGACCATTTCAAAATACAGTATTTTTTTTTAGCAATGTTGGAGTCATTTTCCAAATAAAATTTCGAAAATTAAGGTGTCTAAAGCAACTAATAAATCATATTTCGCCAAAATTGTTCAAGCCGTTCTAAATAAACATTTCTACTTATCCATCGATGATTATCATTGTAAAAGGTTGATAAAAAAGATTTAATCCCTTCATATTTTAAGTTCGACATATTGAAAGCGAGTTAAACTTCATTTCAATTAGTCTATTTTTTACGTGTAACTTGGAGACATTGCCCTGAAGAACTCGGATAGGGATTATTTACCACAATAACATCATGTCGGTTAATGAAGAGTATGTGTACCAAATTTCATCTAAATCGCTCCAGAATATCGAGTTTCGTGTCACTAGGACTATATCTTTGTTCCACACTATTCGAGGTATTAGATGAGTATTTATTTGCCCCTGAAGTGCTTTTATTTGGCCTATGAGGAACATGTGTATCTTGTTTCATTAAATTTCCCCAGAACAATCAAATTTCATGTCAATCGTCTATTTATCACATGTTTTTAAACGATGTTATCGCAGCCTTACATCAGAGATTAGTTGGCGTTTATTTACACCAACAATATTTTTAGCTGGCTAATTAGAAGTACATATGACAAAATTCATCAAAATCGCCCTTGCCATATCCAACAGCATGTCAATTGGTCCAAGGGTTTACATGTATTTTGAGGATTATTCCCCTACCCTAAACTGAGGAATTAGATTACCCCTACATTTCTTTTAGTCAGCCTGTGAGGAACATATGTACCCTGTGTTATCAAAATTTCCTTAGCAGTATCAAATGTCATGTCAATCGGCAAATTTGTATTTACACGTCTTTACTCCACCCTACTCTGCGGGATTGTGTTAGCTTTTGTTTACTCACAGAGTATTTTCAATCAGCCACTGAAAAACATATGTACCGAATTTCATTAAAGTAGCGTTATCCTTACCCAGCATCATGTCAATCGGCCCAAGATATTGCATGTATTTTGATGATTTTGCCCCACTCTTATTTGAGGAATTGGGTTAGCATTTATTTAACCAAACACTGATTTTAGTCAGCCAGTGAGGAATATATGTACTCAATGTCATCTAAATTTTCGTAGCTATATCAAGTTTCACGCCAATTGATGCATTTATTAAATGTATTTAAAATACATTCCTCCACACTAACCTGATGGATTGGATTAGCATTTATTTACTCCTATAGAAGTTTTGATTGGACAATTAAAAGTATGTGTTCAAAATTTCATCAACATCGCCGAAGCCAACAAAATCGTCAATCACCCTATTTGTTGCATGTATTTTGGAGTTGTGTTAGAGCTTATTTACTTCTACAGTACTTCAAGTCAGCTAACGAGTAAACTGCGTACCAGGTTTCATCAAAATCTCCAAGCATGTCAATCGGCCCATATGTTACATGCAGTTTGGAGACTTTGCACCACCCTGTCCTGAGGGGCTCGGTTAGGGCTTATTTACCCCTACAGTACTTCAAGTCGTCTAATGAGGAACTTGTGTACCAAGTTTCATAAAAATCGCTAATCAAATTGATCAGCCTCTTTTTTACGTATAATTTGGAGACTTTTTCCCACCCGGACCTGAGAGACTTGCTGGTACAATAATGGTGGTGTTTCTTTTCTGGTCCTATTGGCGATGGGGTGTGCGAGTGGATCTGCGCATATGCCTGTCATAATCGGGACTGCACGTTCGGCCCGTGTTGATATTCGCTGCAGCCGGTCTTTCAGTTGAACCCGGATGTTAAGGCGGGGCGAAGTTTCTGATGGAGGTGAGTTATTGAAAGATGTTCAACAAATAAATCAGTTACAACGAAATTTTTATTTTCAGGGTTCCTGAAAAAAAAAGGTTCCCAAAAATTAGCCTTACAATTTTAGCAGTACATAAAATGCAGTATACTATATAAACAAATGAAAGATAATTATTAAACTCTAAATTAAAGGATTATTTTATGAGAATTTCACCGATTTTCCATCAACAAAAAGTTAATGAATACTATGTTATTTGTATAAGAGGTATTGGATTGTTTCTTGTTTCCCGCAAGGATTCTGACAAGGATTTTGCCGGACAAATCCGGATACTCGGCTAATTTTGAATAAAAATAGTCATAGAAGTATTAAGTATCAGATATCTCAAAGGGCATAAAAAATACAGTATCCTTCACGGGTCCGTTAAAACGCTTCACACCTTTTCGGCGTGGGTGATTAATAAATAAAATATTGTTCATGGTTTACCCAGTAATAATCGTCGTATATTTATTATCTGATACCCCAAATGGGTTTAAACTAAAACACCATTGATGATTCACATGATAAGATTCATGCTCGAGAACTCTCGGAAAATATTCTTAGGCTGACATCACTTACAAAATGTAATCTTCAAACATTTTCATAAACCTCGTTCTCTTTAAACAACATTGCTATTAAAGAGCCAAAATAATTTATATTTAAAATATGTTTAAATTATTTTTGCTGGCGCCTTGAACTTTCTTCTGGCTTTCAGTAATTATAAGACCTCGCTATCAGAAATTAATTTTTTAAAAGTAAAAAATTATCAATAATGAGTAAAACAAGATGTTACTGAAAGTTTCTCAAATATAAGAATGAGATACGATTAGTTTTTTACTATTTATAAAGCTTAATATATCCCATATGGTTTGTTTTTTCAAGGAATTTTTAAGGAATTTTACTTCAGTGTTCGATGGGAAATTTGAAATGAAACCAGACAAATGAATTCTCAACGGGTTTATGAAAATCCAGAAAGAATCTTTAAAAACATACAAAAAAGTAGCGAGTACTGCTGGAAGTTGGTTTTTCTTCTAAAAAAATAAAAAAAATAATGAAATGCCAATAAATAAATTAATGTTAAATTCCTTGACGTTTTCTTAAATAAATTATAGATTGTTGTTCTACTTTAAGAGAAAGGAAAGAAAAAAAAAGAAAAGATTCATCTTCAATCTTCATCATCTACGAATCAGAGAAATTTTCTAGTCAAATCTGACCCCTGACGGAACGGAACTATGGAAAAACGTTATTTGATAAGCTGATACAACTTGAATTTCATGTATATCTTTGTAAATATTCGAGAACGTTGACTGGAAGATATTAAGGAATAAACAGTTTTCTGTTACTTTAAATAGCTATTCCAATCAACGAAAATGAGAAAACGTTCTCTTCTCGACTTTCTCCTATTAAAAAGTAATAGGCCACGTTTTGTATTTAACTTCGTAGCATCGTGAGGAGAAACGAGTATGAACTTGGGCAATTGACCGATTGGTTTCAAAATTTGATACAGATTTACAATTTTGAAGTCAAGACCGCATTTAAAATTTTACATATCTAGGTTGCGTATTTGAGATGCTGTGCTCGCGTGCCCATGAATAGACAGACCGACAGTCAACCCTTTCATGGATGTAGTAATCCGCAATTTTGGTGAAGAAGTTATATACAAAATTCTATCCATACAGCTCGTTCCTGAGCTAACGTGTTCTCATGCACGCAAACAGACAGACTTTCTGTTAACGGATTTTATCGAAATTTTGTTAGAAATATACAATTTTAATCTAAACACTACATGCCAAATCTAGCTCGTTAGTCGTTCTTCTAGCTCGTTGCGTTTTTAATTACCGTATTCGCGGACAAAATTACAAAAATGGTTTTTTTTTCTGTCTCAAGGAGGTTCGAAACGTGGAGATCCGTCAAAATTGTTTAGAATTTTTTGACGATTTCAATATTTTCTCTATCAACAATTCGTATCAGGGAAAGAAAAAGAAAAAGAATTAACAAAATTTCTATCGTTCTTTCTAAGCAACATCTTTTCATGACATGCAGGAAGAATTAAATTTAATACGATATTTTTATCTCCATTCAGCACTTTATTGCTTTCTCCATGCAATCGTCACGAAATTTTATTGTAATGGTAGTAAATAAGATTTTTTCAGATTAGATAATGTTAATATGTTACTTCAAACTATATCAAACGTAATGAATTGTAAGCATACTCTGCCAATTCATTAATGGCATCAAATCACATGAATTAAATCCTTTTTTGTCAAAAGAATTTCTCAAATTTTATATGTGTGTTACAAATAAAATTCATACAGTCACATCTTTTTCTTTTATTGAAAATAATGAACAAAGTCAAACATTAATTCATACTGCAATATAGAATAGTACAATATACGATGATTTACACGTTAAAAATTGAATTTGATATTTGGAAGGAACATAAAGTTTTGAAGTTAAATGCAATTTCATCAAAAATTACCACATTCTTTTATTTCCCATTATCACAAAATACTCATTTGCATTTCAAAAAAGTAAAACGTATTCTTTAAGAGCTATAAATATGACTGTATTTTTGATGAAAATACAGTTACAAAGAGTAGGTACGCAATTAAATGCTTTATAAATTTGAAAAACATTTAATTCTCCTATCAATATTAATTAAAGTCAGTGACCAATTGATGGACATAGAATCCTATTTCTAAGATCAGTTTTCTTCATCATGGACAATAAAAATATTGTGTGTTTCAAATCAGTCTGCTAACTGAATGTTATATATTTTGTTGGTAACCGCTGCGCAAGTAATTTGTGGCAGGCCATCGCATCAAGTGAAATTAAAAAGAAACCCAGTATGGGAGATCAGACTGAGTTGGATATCTTCTTAAAATATAGGAGTGACTACTTAATAAAATTAATTTCCAAAATGGTGTTTCTATGGTTCAGATTCTGCTTCAGGTTGAGGAGAATCTCCTTCACTTTCTGTCTCTCCTCCTGAGCTTTCAGGTTGCTCTGCCGCAGGTTCCTGGGCTTCTTCAGGCGCTGTTTCAGGCTCTGGTATTTCTTCTGTTTCACCTCCTGCATTACCACCCGCGTCACCACCTGCATTACCACCAGCTCCACCGCCTGCATTAGCACCAGCTCCGCCACCAACATCGCCACCAACTCCACCACCTACGCCTGCATCAAATCCAAAACCAAAACCTGCTCCTGCTCCAGCTCCTGCTCCAGCATTGCCTCCAGCACCACCACCGGCACCACCATCGGCACCACCACCTCCAGCTCCTGCTCCAGCTCCAGCTCCTGCTCCAGCCCCTCCATTTGCACCTCCACCTGCATTGCCACCTGCTCCACCTCCCAGACCTGCATTTGCTCCAAAGTTGAATCCAGCATTGGCTCCCATTCCTGCTCCTGCTCCTGCTCCTGCTCCACCTCCAGCGCCAGCTCCACCACCTCCATTAGCACCCGCACCTCCATTTGCGGCCATATTTCCGCCTACTCCAAAACCAAATCCTGCTTTGCCACCGAAACCTGCACCAGCTCCACCTCCAGCTCCAGCTCTGCTTCCAGGTCCATATCTATTTCCCCAATTACCTCCCCAGTTGTTACCTCCAGGTACAAACTGAGCATTTGTTTCTGAGAAAGTTGAAAAAATGTAGCAGATTATACCTGACACCAATATGAATGGAATCTGAAAAAAGAAACAAAACAATGAATTTATCTCTCTTTTTTTAAAAAAAATTAGCAAAAATCATATTTAAACTTCAAAAGAGATCCAGCTGACTTGAAGTATTATTGAAACTTCAGTTTGCAAAATCATGTTGATTTAGGGTGTAAACAATATTTATTTATCTCTTTTAAAATATATTTGATAATACATATATCCTTTGTATTGCATTTTATGTACAGTTTGTATGATTACATTAAAAGGACCAAAAATATAAGAAAGATATCATAAAAGCCTATATGCTACGCACCATATTTTTAGATACCTTCATATGGGAAACAATGTTTCTATCTTTTAAGGCTATTAATATAGAGTCAAATGTTATTACTATTTTTAATATGCAGTAGAGCAAACTATCAAATGTATAATTTTACTTTCTTTAAAAAATTGATCATAAAAATCCCCCTTCTATGAATCAAATTAGGCTTTTCCAACAATAGTAGGATCAAAATTATTGAGCACCAAGTTTTGTAGTTCGAATAATTTAATCTTCTGTATTAACTGCATCCGAATTACAGAAAGTTTCCTATTCACGTATGCGACTCATTTCCAAGTTTTGTAGCTCATTTTGTAGATAATCTTTTGTATTAACCGTACCCGAATTACTGAAAGGTATTTTCATATTCACGTATAAAATTCAAATGTCATAAAAATCAATATTTCGGTTCCAATATTCTAGTTTCAAGAATATCAATCTGAGGAAAAACCCTCATCATTTAGCTTCGCTTACAGTGTACCGAAATTCACCATGTTGCAATGCCGATATTTTTCTGAATACTAATGGTATTGAACTCAATTTTTATATATGTTGCCCTATAGGGTAGACCGGGGCTAGTTCGGCATAGGGGCACGTTGGGTCAGTCGGATTATTTTAAATATTTTCCGATAGATAGCGCTGTTGCTCCAGCCAAATATGTGTCATCCCCCCTCCCTTCTTTCCCGTAAAGGTCATTGGAATAGCAGCGTCTACTAACGAACTAGCTGGAATTTTCGATTTTTTTTTTGCCAAGGTGAGTAACTTTCCGTCCTTATAAATAATCTTCTTCTGGATTTGAAACTCTGAAAGAAAAATTATGCTAAGATTCGCGAATGCACAGTAAAATATTATTTAGTGCAAATACTCCTATTTCCTGTAATATTCAATTTTTTTAATTCAGATTTTTACACAATGCTTCTCTAACATATTGACACTGTTTTTTTAAACTTTTGTACAATTTAATGGAAAACTCTGCATTTTATAAGCAAAAAACATGCGGAAAAATTTGAGATTTTTTAAGAAAGCCTTTATATCTTTCCGAATATTTGTGCTGTGTTTACGAAAATGCATGTAAGTATTATGCGCATCAAACTCATTGATGAAAGTTGCATCTCGTTATCAGCTTTCTGTGAAAAAGTATGGTTCAATTTACATTTTCGCCTTCATCCCCATCAGGCACCCCCCCTAATTGCCCTCGTGACCGAATCTTCACTGTAAAATGTTAGTTCCGACGATAGTACGTCCCACGATTCTCAGAAACTGATTGCGAACCATAGTATCCATATTAACTCCAATTTTGCAGCATCTTCAAAATTGGGCATTATTTTTCGACACCAGTGTACTTAAATTCGCTTGTATAGCTTGTTGCGCTTCTGTGTTAAAGTGTTCTGATGCCCACGAACAGCCAGACCAACGGACAGATATGGTTTAAAGTTTGATTCAGATGCATAATTCTAGCAATAAAACCATATGTCCAATTTCATTACCTAGCTAGTTGCACTTTTGAGTGATCGTGCTCTTGTAAACAAGAATGGACCGAGAGATCGGCTTCGTCAAAAATTTGAAGGGAATCCACAATTTTGGCGTAAGGACAGCATACAAAATTGAAACGTACTAAACTATTCTGCTTCTTAGCTATCCTATTTATGGACAGAAAAACATAATTACAAAAATGTTATTTTCTCACTCAAGGAGAAGGTATATAACACAGAGATTCATCAAAAGTCGAGATGGAATATTTTTGATGACTACAATACATTCCCTCTATATACTCCGCAAACGAGAAAGTTAAACTAATCAACACATCAAATCAAAATGTTTAGCTTAGTTACATTAACCTCCCATTTAAAAACAACACGAGAGCTATTTCAAGACGGACATCGTAATTTTGAACCTCGATTTGATGTCAAGGGTTGCGCCTAAGCTGGAACTCATTCTCCAAACTTCCGTACCACATCAGCGGGAAGACATTTGACCCCTGACGTCAGATTTAGTGCGCATCAGAACCACATACAGAACAGAACGCCGTCTCTTACCCCCGTACCCGTGACCAAACCGGTCACTGAACGGTTTGATGGGCAAGACACGGTTATTTTATTTAAGAAAAAAAGAAAAACAAAATAAACAAAAAGAAAGACATATTTACAGTATATACAGCACAGGCAGTTTCACTTTTACACTATTAGTTCGTAATAGTCTTCTTTTCTTTAGATGTTGTTTTATCTTTCTTTTTTTTGGGGGGGGGGAATGTCCGGTAATTTGGAGCTTGTTGTTTCAGCTCTCTGGAAAGTTGAAGGCTAGGGAGGCCGAAAAACATCTCTGTTTTCGCTTATGAATTTGACGATCCTACGAATTTTATGCATGGAGACGAGGTTATTGGCGACTATTTTCAGCTACTCTCGTTCGAAGTTTGGCACTGGCTTCCTCATATGCCAAGGCACTGTGTAAGTACACTTCAGAACCACATACAGGCGAATCTTTAGTGGAATAGGATTTCGCACCTGCTATCCTGCGGCTCCTAAGCCAGAGAGTTAATATTAAGCCACCGTGGCCGGCATAAAATCAAAAAGTATCATTATGAAATCACATCTACAATAAGACTGGTACCACCATTATAAAAAAACAGTTTCATTTATGAACAATAACACTTTGAAAAGAGCAAGAAATAAGAGAAATGATTCTACGACCCCATTTAGCTGGAAATTTTAAGTTCGAAGAAAAGAAACCTTGCCTAATATAAATACGCTGCTTGTTTAGAAAGACAGATTGAATGTTATCTTTTAAAATTATTCTCCGTATTTTAATGATAGCAGTCTGTTTGGCATTATCTACTCAACATAAAATTATCTGATGTCAAACAATGTTGTTCTAAATAGGTTTTATTATTAAAGAATGTAGGTTCAAAAATAAAATTTCGAAAGCTCTCTTTTCCATAAAAAATGACAAACAATTTTTAATTTTTGATCGAAAAAAATTGACTTCCCAAATGCTTCAATCATAAAAACTGATTTGAAAAGTAATATCTAAGTAAAATTTAATCACAGCTATAAAAATACAAAATGTAGAAATGAATGTATAAACATTTTTCTTTGTTGACTGAACCGCATTATTCTAAGAAAATAAAAAATTCTTGAACCTCTTCTTCGTCGGATTTTTTTTCGAATTTCCGCCCCCCCCATAAAAAAGCATTTTTTTATCACTGATAATTAATATATGTTCTATCCTGAATTCGAAAATGTAAAATATTTTTGTCAGTAAGCAATTTTTGTCTGACCTACTGGTGGTCTTGCATGTGATATCCCGTCCAGTGATCTACAGTTTTCCCTGCATTGCACCCAAGTTTTTAATTAAAATAAAATACTCTCTGATAATATATTTTTCAAATCTATTGCTTTGAGGTATTTAAGATAAATATCTGCATGAAAAGAATTGGTAATGATAAGTAAAATATGTTTTTTTAAATGGTTTTCCAACCTCACCATGAAAATAGATTTACAATAGCGTAAAAACCACATTTAGGTCATTGATTGCCTTTTATTTTATTTCTTACATTGTCGAAATAGCGGAATATAACGAGTCGCTTAAGTAGCGACGAATTCACTTTCAACGATGCAATTTATCTCTTCATCGCATCACATGCGACGGCGACATGTCGGCGAGAAAGGGTTAATTAAGTCTTAATCCTTCATTCACAAATGTTTGGTTTTTCAATCGATCACTTTTTCTGGCTATCAGAATATTATTTTTGGCCGAGAGAATCGAGGTCTACGTTTCAGCTCAAACATTGAGCACTTTGTCTGTCTGTTAATTTGTTTGTTACACGATTACGACCAAACGCGTTGTTCGATTTCTTTCGAATTTGGTATAAATGTTTCTTGAAGGAATAGAAAACGATGTATTCGTTTTATTTCTTATTTTTTTATTCGTTTCGACTTTAATGCCATTTTACTGATTTCGACGTTTTGGCGAGTCATGCAGAGTTTGGCGCCATTAAAACGTTTGAATTATTTTAATAAAGGCGAGACGTGCAACTTTAATCTTGTAAATACTGATAAAAGCAAACATTTATTTGCAATTTCATTAATACGATAAAAACAGTCATATATAATGGTAATTTTGTTCATGCCAATAAAACAGATATTTCACTGTTATAGTGTTAATACGGATGAAAGCAAAGATTTGTGAAAATAATTCGCAATAATAAAGAAGAGGGAGATAAATAAAATTATTAGTTTCTTGTTGATTGTTGTTTTTCCTGTTTAGTTCCATCTAATCTTGTTTTTCTCTTTTCGTAAAAGGTTCTTCAGGGATTCTACAAAACGGTACATGTTATAAAAAGTTGAAGAAGATCATCTGTAATTCGTGTAACGTTTTATTTTTTGCGTATTTATTCATCAAGATACTTCTTCCATCTACAAGTTCTATTTCCACTTTTAAGTTTAGGATAGTAAAAATTGCTTTCTTGGGAAATTTAATGTCTTATAAGAATTTTATTTCACTTGAATTTCATTGCATCGCTGAAATATTTTAGAACACCCGCTTCTACATTTTATTTTTGTAAAGTGTTTGTATTTGTTTGGAAGTAAAGTTTCTACACAATTTGTGTGTTTAGTATTGTACATTGATTGTAAATATAGCTTTGTAAGATCATGAATATATGGAGACAAAGAAGGTACACTGGTGTCCAAATGTTTAGCATAAGTCTTAAGATGCGAAAAATTTGGTGTTAATATGGATACAATGGTTTGAAATCACTTGCGGAGAACCATGAGGCATACAGTAGTCGGATCTTACATTTTACAGTGAAAGTCTCGTCACGGGGGCATTTAAGCGGCGACCAGAAAGTGATGAAGACGAAGGGACTTCGTCTCATCCCGTTCCACAGAAAGCTGATAACGCGATAAAATTTTCATCAATGATTTCGTTTCATGTGCATAATCATTACACCCATTTTCTTAAAAATACCACTAATATTCGGGAAGATATAAAGGTTTCTTTTAAAAAAAGGTTTCTTAAAAAATCCCTAATTTTTCCACAAGTGTTTTGCTTATAACCTTCATTGTTTTCAACCAAATTGTACGAAATTTAGAGAATACTTGACAATAATTTAGAAAAGTATTGTATTGAAATTCGAAGTGAAAACATTGAAAAATAAAGGAAATATGAGTATTTGTATTAATTAATTTTTAACTACACATGCGCGATTGACACATGGCATAATTTTTTTTCATAATTTCAAAGTCAGATATACAGGACAGCTGATATAAAAATTCCAATACGCTACCGTTAAGATGCAGAAAGATATCGGCGTTGCAAGAACTGAATTGCTTTTGTTATTTAAGAGAAACAAAATGATGAGGGTTTTTTCCACAAACTTATATTTTTAAAACTTGAATCTTCGAACAGTATTATTGAATTGTATGAAAGTTTAATATTCCGAATATTCACGTTTACGTATAAATTTAATACATTCGGTATACAAATTAAATACATACGATTGCAGTTCGACGATTACTATTCGTAGATTCAATTTTTAAAAATATCAGTTTGTGAGAAAACGCTCATCATTTTGTTTCTCTTAGAGAACGAAAGCAATTCAGCTCTAGAGAAATGCCGATATCTTTCTTAATTTCAACGCTAGAGAACTGGAATTTTTTATGTCATCTGCCCTATACATCCGACTTTGAAATTATGAAAAAAAAATGTACAGTTTCGCGCATGTGCAGTTAAAAATTAATTAATACAAATACTCCTATTTCTTTTATTTTTCAATATATTTACTTCAAATTTTAATACAATGTTTCTCTAAAATATAAAATATTCTCACGTATTCTTCGAGTTTCGTATACTTTGGTTGAAAACACTGCATGTAATAAGCAAAAACCATGCGAGAAAATTTGGGATTTTTTTTAATAAAATCTTTATATTTTACCAAATATTCGTGTTATTTTTACGAAAATGCATGCAAATATTATGCACATCAAACGAAATCATTGATGAAAGTTTCATACCGTTATCCGTTTTCTATGAAATGGGATGAGTCGAAATCCCTTTTCGGCTTCATCACTTTCTGGTAGACCACCTAAATGCTGTCGTGACGAGATTTTCACTGCAATATGTGAGCTCCGACTACTGTATGTCCCACCGCTCTCCGCAACTGATTGCGAATCATTGCATCCATATTAATTCCAAATTTGTCGGACCTTAAGAATTGTGCTAAACTTTTGGATACCAGTGTACCTTCTCGAGAATCATATTATGATGCCTGCGTCCCTATAAACAATGGTGTCTCCACAATGAATAACAACATTGGCTAAACTTTTAAAAAATGCGATGAAGAGAAAATCTTGGATTATATTATTTGGGGGCAGGTCTACTGTTCACAGAACTACTAGTTAAAATTTTTCTTTAATCTTCCATATAAATGGAGAAAATAATTTTAACATAAAAAAAACCGAAAATCAATCTTTTAGATCAGACAGACGAATCAAACTTAAAACAATACTATGGCACGATGTTTCAGACTAGAGATTTGAATCGGTTTTTATTTTTTTTAATTTTACTTTTCCTATTTTTTTCGTTTGTTTTAAATTTCTTAATTTAATTTCAAAATATCAAATTTCTAATAATATTATCATAATCCCAACTTAATATTTAGGAGACTCATAAGAGTTTCATCTAACAACTCTCAACATAAAATTTAAACCTTGTATTGAATTATATTTTCAGTGAATACAACCATCGTAAAATCATACAACTTACCTTCGTTTCCATGATTTTGGATTTAATGAAATGAATTTCGTTGCGTCTAACAACCGGTGAACCAATACAATGATTTTAAATTCCATTGCTTATATATGTATCTCCAAAAATGTGCGTGTAAACTTTCGATAGCTGTCATAACAGAAATTTTTGGATTCATATTTGCATGAACAAAAACCCTTCCTCTTTTTTATTATTGGTGTATTCATTATGAGCATTATTGGTATTTCATTATTTAGTGTCGATGGCACCACATCTCTATTCAAGCTTCTAATTTTTTAGAACTTTTCCTCTCGTGAATTCTTTGCAGAGTCACGCGTTACCAAACCGGAAAAAAGACAAATGAATGTTTCATTTTTTTGTAACAATGACCAAATATATGGGTGCGGATTCGGCTGCGCATTAACTGCCTTTTGAATAAAGGAAATGCAGTTTTTGTGCAAACCATGGCGAATAAATATCCATCTATTATAAAGTGCAATGAGGTTAATAACACTGAGCAAAACAACATTTTATGTCATTTCGATTGAGGAAACCTTATTTTTTTCCTTCCATATGTTTTTAACCAAAGAATAAGGAAAAATTGGGGTTCATTTTAGTGATCATGATTTTCATTTGAATTATGGAATTATAAAAATTAACTAATTGATGAGTTAGTGGTTAGTGGTTAATTATTTATGAATCAATCAATCAATTAATTATTTCTTTTGTAGCAACTTGAATAAATACAAATTCTTCCAAGGTATTATAAACCTTAAGAACTAGGTAGGTGAAATGCACCAAAACTATTTCAAATTCTCAAAGTCTTTGCCTT
>BGPR01013545.1:0-16499 GCA_013235015.1 Araneus ventricosus
AATATGATGATTCCAAATGGCATCACTGGGACTGGAAGGGTTAAAGAAGGTTTTTTTTCTAATCGATTTTTGACTCCATCAGAGAGTTCTGAAATTCTCTACGAGTATATGTTCTGAATGGCAAAA
The DNA here is from genome assembly GCA_013235015.1 of Araneus ventricosus. Classification (NCBI taxonomy): domain Eukaryota; kingdom Metazoa; phylum Arthropoda; class Arachnida; order Araneae; family Araneidae; genus Araneus; species Araneus ventricosus. Next base: position 127 of record BGPR01013545.1, read on the forward strand.
CATTTAAAAATATTTTCAGAAGTTAATTACCAATTCATTGATTAATTTAATTAAATTTTATTTCATACGCGTGGCATCATCTTATACTGAATTTGAGAAAAATGATATTTCAAGAGTCCGTAATACTTGCTTTAATGAACCATGAATTAAAGACTAAAAAAAGAAAATAATTAAAATAAAAAATCCTCCCTTTTTTAGTATACTGATAAAGGAAGTTTTAAAAGTGTTTTTATTAAATTTCTTTTACTAATTAATCGTTGGAAGTTTCACTTAAAATGAAAAGACTTAGGTTACCTGAAATAATTATTTAAAATAGAATAATCCAGTTTTGATTTACGATTAAAACATGTTGACTCGTTTGTAAAACTCGCCAGTTTATATGAATATTTGAAAGCCACCATTTAAAAGAGAAACAAAATACTTTACAAACACATTTAATCTTCGTAACTGCGCTAACGCTATTTTTGAAATACGGGGGATAGTAAACATTTTCAAATATAAATTATGCGGATGAAAAATGCTTCTTTATCTTAATTTTAAAAATGCCGTTTTCTGTGTCTTAAAGAAAACGCCCTTGAAAAAATATCTAAATGCCTCCCAATCGGAGTTCATTAGAATGAATGAGGGCGAGGAGCGACGATCCATCTCGCATTCACCTTCCTAAAGAAAGCATTAAATCATTTTCTTTTCATCGATTTTTCACACCCTCGCTATGCACCTTCTCTAAAAGTCGGTGTAAATCTTTCAAAACTGAAGCTGGCTTCTGTAAGAGAACATACTTTCCATGTCTTTTCTCTTGCTGTATAAAGAAATAATATCTTTTAATGCATTAAAGATAAAATTAATGAATGAAAGCAGTTATTAAGAACACATATTAATTAGTTTACTAAACATAACACCACAGCATACCCCCGAACTCGGCGCCTAAACGGCACCCTGTCGGTTGGATGAGTATGTGTGAAACTTTATTGAAAAGCAAAAGCAAAAAAAGAAAAAAAGAAAAAAATTACAACATTAGGATATAAATACACTTGAAAGGGAACATAATTACATGAACAAAGAAGAATAAAAAACACATTGAGGATTACAATCCGAGTATTATAATAGAAATTTACAAGGGGAGTTATCAAATTTGAGTGCAGTGAAAGGGTTGAATGTTTCATTTAGTTACATTTTTTCATGCAGTTGGAGCTCCATGATTCGGGGCTGTTAGTGTTGTTCGATGCGACGAAGAAGAAGAATTGAATAATGTAACACAGCCGGTTATATGATGAAAATTGTCGCAACCATCCTAAAAATCGTGGGACTGGTTTTTGTTCTCTCTTGATATTTATACTGAGGGATCGCTGGAATTGGTACTCAAGGGTTGGCGGTGATGTGAAGGGTGAATTTTTCGAATGAATTACGGAAGAATTGGTGGTGCCTGGTTGATGTTTTTAAGTTAGTGTGCTCTGTTGCTCAACTGGGAATTCTTCGGACTTCTGGTTCTAGGAGGTGAATCTTTGGAAGTATCTATTTCTAGGCAGGAGTATGTGACGGTGTTGTATTTTGACTTTTAATTAGGTCTTCGTTAGTCGCCAGGAATGTGATTAAGTTATCTATATTTCGTCTTGAGAGTTTTCTGGATAGGGCGCTCTTCCACCAATGGACTATGAATTGTGGGCTTGGCTCCTTGTGGTGATAAGATAAAGTAAGTGGACATCTCGTTGCATAGTGAAGAGGATTTCCTATTTCCCCACATCCGCAGTAGTCTGTAGAGTGGAGACCGAATCTCTTGAGGTAGCTGGGGAAGGGTCCATGGCCAGTGGCGAATTGGATGCATTCTCTGGACCAGTGCAGCTGCTTGTTAGATATTTTCGGTATAATGCTGTAGACCGATCTGCCAGTCTCACCATTGTCCCACTCAGCTTGCCAACGCGAGAGTGAGAGCTGTAGAAGTTGTTTCTTTAGGAAACTTTCTGGGAATGGAAGGCTGGCTGGAATTCCATCCGTGGTTGCCTCCTTCGCAAGGGTATCTGCTATTTCATTGCCTTTTATGCCTATGTGTGCTTTAACCCAGCCGAGCCTGATTCTGGCATTTTCCAGAAGGGTCATTTGTGCCTCTTGAGTGATTTTGCTCTTTACATTAAAGAATTTAAGAGCTTGGAGGCTAGACTCGCTGTCGCTCCAGATGTTGACATCTTCGTTTGCAGTGTTGGCCCACTCGATGGCTGCTTTGAGGGTTAGCATTTCTGCTTGGAACACTGTGTTGGCTGGGCTCAGTTTGGCCTTCCAGGTTTTAGTGATAGCTTCATTTGCAATGACACAGAAAGCGCTGCCCGTTTTATCGTTTATCTTTGAGCCATCTGTGTACACTTCAATTGGCGTTCTATTGGAAGGATGTCCAATGAATATGTCCCCCATGTGTGATTCTATCTTCCAGGCTAAAAAGTGCAGGGTGTATTGTTGATGGTGGTGATGGCTGCTCATAGCTTTCATGGTCAAAATAGATACCTTCGTAATCGCAATTTCTACCCAGGCGGCCTACCCTTACCAGTGTTGATTGCATTTTGGCTTTAATGTGAAGAGGCATCAGACCTTCTATGACCTGGAGAGCCGCCGTTGGGGTGGTGTTGTACGCCCCTGTGATATTGAGCAGAAACTTTCTTTGGATAGAAGACAGGAGTCTCTGTTGTCTTGCAGTGATGTTGTGGGCCCATGCGGCTGAGGCATAGAGAATGACCTTTTCCACCACCGTAAGATACAGCTGTCTTCTGATGTTTTTACTGAGTCCCCAGCTCGTACCGGCTACATTCTTGAGCCCTTGGTGAAGGATTAAAGACTTGTTCTTTATTGCTGATAAGTGAGCCGCGAAGTTAAGCTTATCGTCAATTAATACTCCCAAATATTTTATTACTGATGCTCTTTTTATGTTGTTTTGTCCCCATTTAATTCCTGAGTACCATATTGGTCCTGATCTATTTTTCTTTATATGGAGATAATAAGTTTTGTCCAGTGAAATTTCAAGTTTGTGCTTGTCGGTCCATGTCTTGAAGGTTTGTAATGCTTTATTGGCAAGATTTTTGACTTCCTGTTTTGACCCGGCATTGACCAAAAAGACGAAATCATCTGCAAATGCCTGCAGGTGCACCCCTTGGGGCCAGTCTTGCTGGAGCACTTCGTCGGCCACCAGGTTCCAGAAAGCAGGTCCTGTGCAGGAGCCTTGGGGGCAACCTTGTTGCTGATTCCCTGTTGCTGGGCCTAGTGAGGTGTTTATTGCAACTTTCCTATTGGAAAGAATATCTATAAGGGTCTCGAGGGTGTTGCTATGGTACTTCAGGTTGTCGAGGCTGTTTTTAATCGAGGTGTATTGCAAGTGGTCAAATGCCCCTTTGATGTCCAAGGGTATTATCAGGGCATGTTGGTTGCTGTTCTTCGCTGAATTTATCTTATCGAGGAGGTCAAGAATTGCTTCTTCAGTAGATCTATTGGTTCTGAAGCCGTACTGGTTAGGATGTTGAAGGTTATTTCTTCTGAGGTGGTGGTTGAGTCTTTCCAAAAGCAATTTCTCCAGTATTTTGCCCAAAGTTGGAAGGAGGGAAACTGGGCGGTAGGATTTAATGTCCGATTTGTTTTTCCCTTTTTTAAAGAAAAGGACTATAATTCCAGTTTTCAGTGGGTTAGGGAAGCATTGGAGTGACAGACATTTGTTGTAAAATGTGATGAGAATATCTGGGTTGGTTCTGAAGATGGTTTTGAGTACAATGAAGTCTATTCCGTCATAACCAGGTGCTTTTTTAATTGGAACTTTTTGCATGATGCGGGCTATTTCGTTTTTGGTAAAGGCTTCTTTTCTGGTTGTTTGGTTCTGAGGCTGGTGTTGGAAGGGGATAGGGATTTGTGGGTAGAGCTCTTGAAGAATTCTGTTTGCGAAGGATAGGGAGTCACCTTCTTCCGGCTGGTCCATAATCTTGAAAAGGTCTGATGGGGGAAGATTGTCTTTGACTATGGCTTTATATGGGATTCCGTATGGATTTTTCGTCTGCGTGCAGAAATTTTTCAGGGATGTTCGTTTGGCTCTGAGAGACAGTTTCTTGTAGAGAGCTTGCTTTCGGCTGAAAAGGAGTTGATATCTCGTTTGTTCCATGCCTGTGGTGTTATTGGCCCTCTTTTGAACCGCTCGCATCTCTTTCTTTTTAATGTCTAGCTCTTGTGTCCACCAGGTGACCTTTGTAGATTGTTTGACTTTTTACAGTTTGTAGGCTTTCTGGCAGCAGCGAAAGATCGCTCTTTGAAGGAGGTTGGTTGTCTCATCCAGCTGCTCCCTTGTGTTGCAATCATGTAATTGTTGCTTGATTTGGGGAATTTCTTTCCTGAAGTGCATCGAGAATTTTCGGTGGCCTCCGTATGCGGTATTGAATCTGGTGTACGTGTGGTTTTGTACACTGATTCCCAATTGAGGATGGATATATTTATGGTCACTCGAATTAAGTTCATCCCTGACTTTCCAAGATGCAGTTCTAGCCAGTTGGACTCCTTTGACCAGTGTTAGGTCGGGCCATCCTTTTGCATTCCGACGCTGGAAGGTTGGCTCTGAGTTTTTCTCATTTAACAAGTGCAGGTTGAGGCCAGATATGAGGTCTTCCATAGGAGAAATTTGATTATATTAATTATTTTCTAATTTTTTTAGTCTTTATTTATAATTCATTATTTAAAATATTATGGAATATTGCAATCAGTTTTGTTTTTTAAAATTCACTATCAGATGTCGCCACTCATTCGCAATCAATGCTTAATTAAATTAATCGTTTAAGTGCTAATAAAGTTATGAAACTATTAAAAGATTATATTATCATAGAGAACACATAAGTGCACAATACTTCAGGTCTCTAACTTATCAGGAATCGAATGAAAAATCCATTAAGACAAGGTAAGTTAAATAAATGTAATTAAAAAATGCCATTATTTATATTTATACTGCCGAATTTAACTATAATCAATTGAAAGAATAATTGAAAGTATATTATCATGTTATTCCTTAAAAATAATCCAGAATTTTTATATTTACTGGTCTCAACTATGGAAACGGTGGTATAACCGTGTTTTATTCTTTAATGGTTGCACCTTTCAAAGTCAGTAAGTACACTTATTTGATATGTTAACCTTCCAGCGAGCGCGCCCTCTATACCAAAATGAAACGTCGCGCGTATTTCCTTGATAAGCTATTGTAAAATTTCAATTTTTAGAAGAGTAATTATTAAATTCGGGTAAGGGTTAATAAATACAATTACTTTAAACAATTTTTATTCACAAAGGAACGGAAACAATGTAAAATGACTAAAGAATTATCTGAATGACGTGAAAAAATGAAATTACCAATTTATCGACTGCAATATTTACATTTATAATATAAAACTGTAAAGACAACATGGAAGTAAAAAAACCATTGAAATTTAAATATAAAAAGCAAGAGATCAGTTTTATATTCATTTCACTGACTTAAGCCTAAACTGTGGCGAGTTTTCCTGAAATACGAATAGCAGATTTGCAGAGTCCTATTAACTCCTAGAATTCCAAACGATAACTAATAGTTCGTTGTAAAGAGCTAGAACAATAGCCAAAGTCATATTTTCATAGCGCTCGCTGGTCAAAACATATAAAACGAAATTCTTCTCTACTATACCTCTCACGTACGCGCGCCCGCTGGAAGGTTAACATTAGCAAAGTTGTTACAGTAAAAATGCCCTTTTGAACAAATCGAAAGGTTTTAATATGCTACAATGCAAATGTGAAATAAATTTAATGATACAATCTACTTGGTTACAGAGTAATCTTCTCGAGTCTTTGCCAATAATTTCATATTATTTATATATTTATATCAAAAAATTATATGTGGATTCCGATAGACACTCTTTTTATTAGTAATCGGTAATATTCTTAGGCTCTTAGATTTTTGACAATTCGATAATTAAATCAAGGTTCTAAGTCATTTTTTTACTGTATGAAACAACTTTTATATCACAGGTGTACTATTAAAATAACTGTCAAAAATGAGTTAATATGCTCAAGTTGTTAGAAAATCTCATCTCTGTAACAGGAAAAAAAATCGTGCATGCCACTATCTGTGCTGTGATAGCATTTTAACCATAGTCATACAGAATATGATCCCTATAATTAAAAGTGACTAAATGAGCTTGGTTATTTACATGCGATAATAGGTAGCAATTGACAGATTACATATAAATACAATTACTTAATTTAGTCCTTTTTATAGGCAAGATAACAGGGACGTAATATTGGCTAACCAGACTCGGTTACTTCTCGCTGCTTATTGACTACATGAGGAAATTGTCTAAAATAATAGAAGAAAAATGAAAATTAAAAATAATTCCTTTTCTTATTTTCAAGCACAAACTATTTTTATGCTAGCTTTTTATCTTATCAAGACATTTGGAGAGAATTGAGTCTTAAAATTTCACGGTTTTTTTTTTCTTCGAAACGCAAACGAATTATTCTTCTTGGTTGTTATTTTAATAAAAACATTTTACGCAAAAATTGTCGGAATCGTTTGGTTTTAATTAAAGCATCGCCATTTCGTATTTTATCTTCCATCTAGAAGTTCTACTTTTAATTTTTTGAAGAGAATGTCTTAATAGATTGGCTGGTATATTTTTCTTGGTATATTTGTCATGAAGATGCTTAATCATAAAGGTGAGTGGGATGAACATTCCTTTCATAAATTAAGTTGGGAGTTTTTTTTTCTTGTTTACATTTTATGTGGATAACAGTTTCATTCCGAAGAAATGTGAATGTCCGATGTGTGGTATTGGTAAGAAATTATTCGCGAAGCTACTAGTAGCAGATGTGGATTTTCTAGAATTTTTCCCTTTCAAATTTCTGCTATGTTTATTCTTTTCCTATTTATTGCAAAGCCCTCATTTTTAATTCACTAGTGAAGCAACTATGTTTCTGTTCCCGTGGACAGCTAAGCCCATAATGTTTTTTCAATAACAAAAAAATCCGCTTGGTTTTTATTTAAGATGTCGCAGGCATCGCGTGCATTGTTTATCCTGATTCTTCAATCCACTACAAACATAAAATTCTACACTTTCGAATTGCTATTGAAGTTATTGTTTTCAGGCTCTAGCGTCTAACGTAGTTTGTTTTGGAATATTTTTTTAAACTTCAGAAGTAACGCTTGTTGCCCGTTTCAGATGCCACATGCATTGCGGGCGTTTATAAATGTTTTTTACTACGGCAAAATTTATGCCAAAAATGATTGACCGTGCTCGAAAACCAGCTGTTGATTCCGATTATTCGGATGAATTGATTAAGATGTTGTGATTTAAGTTAATATAGGGGAAAGTGGGGTAAAACCAGGCACCTAAGACTCGAAAGCCTGTTGGAGCTAAGCTAGTCGACATAGAGCTTCTCAAATTTTACTAAAATCTTCATTGTTTTATAGGAGTACGATATATATTTCAGGAAAAGTCATAGTTTTACAACTTTTTTAATAATGATATTTTCGTTAAAATTCCCCCCTGTTACCCCCCTGTTTTACTCCACTAGAGGGGTAAAGCTATGGAAAATCAAGAAAACTCGATTTTTAGTGGAAAAGTAGCAGTCATTTTTATTTTAAAAGACAATTTAAGAATATAAGTTACACAATTCACATGTAAATCAGTTCTCTTCTTTCTTCGCGCCACTGCAGCTTTTGTTGGCCCAGATAAGGTAGTTTTTACATCGGATTAACCATTCTCATTTATTTCAATCATTACAATATAAATAATCAACTTCTGATCTGTTTTTATCGTCTTCATTGGAGGAATCATCAATATTGACAGTCCCGGTCTTACTCCACTTGGAGTACCCCGTTTTACCCCGAGTGCAGAGGTTATAAAAAACGAAATAGAACCGCGTAACAATTGTACAAAATCCTTGTTGTTTGATAGGGTATAAATCCTTAGTAAAGGTATAATAAGCTATACTAAATATAGTTTTATAACTATAATGATTATTAGGTAAGGTTAGTTTAAAATCAAGCGAACATTAGAGAGTTCAAGTCTTAAAACAAATAAACCTTCACAGATGCAGTGAATTCAACAGCTGCAACATGCCACTATGACTGTTCCTCTTTCTTGACTAGTAGAGTGTGATTCAGTGATAATCCGCCAGAAAGAAGAACTAGCAGCGCCAGAATCAGTGGTACCGGGTTTTAGACCACTCTCCCCTACATATATTTTTTGTTTTATAGAAAGAAATTCATTATTTATATTTCTACTTTTGATTTCTAAATTTCAATTAAATTATATAATCTTTGATTTTTTTTAATTCTTGTAATGTGGTATTATTTATCTTATTACTTTAAAACTAAATAACAGTTTTGACATAAACTACTTCTAACAACTTGCCATTAAATGTCATTCTACACTAGAAACAAAGATTTATTCATCGGTACATTTGTCTGTGGATGATAGTAAGAAGTGACCAAGTCACTTTATATTCAAAAATCATTAGTGACCAAACCAAAACAACCCCCTTCTTTCCAAATTCCAATACAGTGCAGAAAACTGTTTTCAAATATAAATACTGAAGGTTACAAAGAACAGGAAAATACCAAATTACGAAGAAAACCAAAATCTGGTTTTTCTAATCGTAGGGAACTTTCAATTGAATTTTCCCACAAACTCTGCTGTGAATCGATCAATTTTAGAAGAGAGAGAGAGAGAGAGAGAGAGAGAGAGAGAGAGAGAGTATACTGACAATATATTCTTCTATTTTTAATACTCTTAGAAGTAAAAGCAGATGGCTTTAATTTCGAATAAAAATTCAATCAGTAAAATATTGTGAGTTTTTAAAAGATGTTGCTAATAGGATATCGAATTATTTCCCCTAACATTACAATTATTTTCCCCTTCTACATAATTATTTATACGGATTTTTTTATCATTATTTCTGTTATTTGCAATTTATTGTATATCAACGTGTTAATAGATCTGCTCTGCATTCGATAAGCAGCGATTTCAAATTTATAAAAGTAAATGGTTAACAGTATACCGACAATATATTCTTCTTTTTTCATACTATACTACTTAAAATAAAAATTCAATGAGTACAAATATTGGTTTAATTTTTAACGATGTTTTAAAGAATGTAGAAGTAGAATATGTAATTATTTTCATCTACATTACTTGGTGACTTCTTATAAATATAATTTTGTTATCATGATTACGATTATTTATAAGGCATTGTAAATCAGCATCGTAAAAGTTGTGCCTTCGACGAGAAGTGGTTTTAAATTTAGAAAAGTAAATGGTTTATAAAAAAAATCTGAAATTATTCATTTCTTTCTTTTTTTCTTATTTCAATTTAAGTATCGTTTCTAACGTTTAAATTTACAAAAGTAAATGGTTTATAAAGCATTTTTTCTGAAATAATTCATTCCTTTCTTCTCTGTTGTTTACCTGTATTTTTATAAAGTTACTGAATGCCATTTTCTGTCAAAAAGGCTGCAAAGTTTTGAAAGGAGGGTTGCAAAGATTTATTTTATTTCAGGGTTGAAAGTGTTGGTGCCAAATACTTCTTAAAATGAAGAAAAATAAATAAATACTTCCAGGATACAAAACACGGCTTTCGTTTCGGGATACAAACTTTTCAATTAAGTTAGAGCTGAGTAATTACATTTAAAATAACGGCAAGAAATTTTTGTTTTTTTAGCGACAGATGGAATTTTTTTATTAAGCTTCATGTTGAATTGCTAGATTTACAGCAAAATGTTCCTTACAAAAACTAGTTTGAAGTGTTGTCATAAATTTTATGTACATTTCTTCGTAAAGTTTATGCACAGATACTTTTGTTTTATGTCAGGGGACGAAATGCAGGATTTCCACTGGATAAATTTAGATAAATTTTTATAAGGTCATCCTCTACAACTTGCGACCGAATTTCGCTCCGACTGAAAGGTTGCAAGTCGGATTAATATTTTCGAACATCATTTTCATTGATATGGGTTATAAAAATTATACATTAAACAGAAAAAGCGAATCTATACTATAACTTCACTTAAGGTGAAAAAAACATAATTTAAGGAAAATAAACAAAAATATGACCTGAAATTACTTTTTTTTGCAAATTATTTTTTGTGGTCCCAAGCAGCATATGTGAAAAGTCGTGAAGAAAACGTGCTTCACAGAAATAACTTTTTCTTCTAAACATTTACATTTTCTTTTGTTAATAATTTCATAACTTAATTATCAGTTAATTGGTTGAGTTAATTAAATTTTGGATTTCAAGCGCATGGTCCACCTGGTATTGAATCTGTGAAAAAAGTGATTTCATAGTATTTATAATAATGTATTATAAATTAAAGACTAAAATTAAAATTAGCAAAGAAACTGATTTATTAAATTTATTGTTTTATTGAAGAATATTGCGATGAAAAATTACTAAAGACAGCAAGAATTTGATTTGTTTGATTTTTCCATTATTCATTCACATTTTAAATCGTTCATTCTTCTGTTGAATTTGCACCACAATAAAATTCTAAAGTAAGGTATTTTCTTTAAGACAGGTGAAAATAAATCAGATTGATATATATTTACTTGAAATATTTAATCAGATTTATATATTATTTATCAGATTTATAAATATTCGGCAGAGAATTTATAGCCTAAATTATTTTGAAACTAAATGTAAAATGTGTTCTACTCCAGTTGTTCACGACATGAAGTTCAATTGGATTTCAAGAACTCAAATACGAGGTTGCATGCAAATATCCTCGGAAACGTCTGTCATACCTCGTGATGAACACCTGTGGATGAATTGAATTTAGTTAAAACGTTACTTTGTTGTGGAACATTAAATTAGGTCAACGTTTCTAACATATTGCTCGCATATTTAAACTTTACGGGCTTTCTGTCAGTAGGATTACTGTTTTTTGAGACTAGAATGTATAGTTATTTTGCCATCTTTGGAACCTGCTGTAGATATTTATTATCTCTACGCTCTTCGTAGATTGAAGCCGTATTCCCAAAGTAGTTGGAGTTATTTTTATTTGAGAAACTTATTCAAACTGCGCTTCTCAATCAAACTCATGGTATCTAAGGGCATTTCATTCATCGCTTTTTCGTATTAGATGTATTCCCTTCATCGGGGACACCATGAGTACGTAGATGAGAAGTCGCCAGAAAAGTAAGCGGGTTCTTGCTTCCCTGGTGGGCATGGTGTGTGTTGAGCGATCTCACTCCGATGATAGAACGTACTCCTTCTGGAAGGGTTGAGCCGTGACCGGTGATGGCTATTAGGACTCAGTATCCGAGCTGTCGTGGCGGCGGTTCTTCAGTTGGCCCTGGATACTTCGGCTGGACGGGGGTAACTCGGTTTAACACACTGACCAATAAGGGTTCTCAAAATCTGAGTACAGTTGTATACGGAGGTTTCTTTACTAATGGGTAGGTGAAATAGATTCATCCACCCCTTTCTCCTTTCCTCCTCACTGCGGGTGGTGGAAGATATGAATGGAAGGCCTCTCATCTCTTATATCTACCCCAAGGGGTCCCTTAATGACCACTCACCCAACTGCCTTCTCCCGCTTTCGGAACACTAACCGGTCGAAATCCGCCCCACTAGTATAAAAGTTGCATGGCCGATTACGGCCATGTTAGGAGTCAGAGGGTTAAGGTGTACGAAGTATACAGAGAGAAAGAATTGTAATCGCCAAAATATTCGACGTCGACGTTTTGACAAATCTCCACCTTTCATATCTTCCTGAGTTCGTAGGAAGCGTGTTTGGAGTTATCTGTCTGTTTATGTACACACGATAACCCAAAAAGCAAGTCCAATGGGTTGCTGGATATGGAATGTTCTCTTCGTTATAAAATTATAATTTTGTATCAAATTTTGGGCGAAATTCATTTAAGAGTTGTTACAGTTTTTCTATTCGTGTGTGTGTGAAAGTGATAACACAGCAACGCAACGAGCTATGTAGATGAAGTTTGGTATATTGTGTTGAGACCTCAATCGCATATCTGTATGAAGGTTTGGCCAGAGTCGATCAATGGAGAGAGAATCAGAATGCATACTCGATTCTCTTAACTGCATAACGAAGCTAAACACAGAACGTAACCTATTATACAAGAGGAAGCTGAGGGGAACTCTCCTGTTGGTTGAGGATTGGGTATGTAATTTCAGAATCATTCAGCATTGTTAACATACTTACTAGAATGTGTAACAGATGTTTGAAATGAAACAAAAAAAATACTTGGACTAATTTTTTTTATACACTTTCATAGGGGAACGACTGCATGAAGAAAGTTGGTTTCCGTAAAATGTACGTTAATGGAACTCAACAGAAATCTCAAAATGCATGAAAAAACATAAAAAAAAACAATTTTACACGTTCTCTGCCACGACTCACGCTCGAAATTCAAACCATCCGTCTAATTAGATGACCCTTCTCTGCTATTTCTTGAGTACAGTAGAGAAGGGAGCATATAATTAGATAATAGGTGTGAATCTGATTCATACAGCGATTAATCTGTCAATGGTCTGAACTTTCTCTTCCTTTAACCTTCCATCGGGTGGATCCAATCTGAGAGATGAAGCACCCATACATTTTTGTACCTAGGTGCGGGTTATGCAGAAAAAGATCTAGCAGATTCCTGGCTCCCTATCACTCAAACCAAGGTATCGTGTTTTAGGTAGATTCCTTATAGTAAGCCTACCTATTGCAATGGTTCTCATGACACGGTATTCGGAAAATTTCTGCAGATCTTCACCTACCATGACCCCTAGAACCCCAAACCATCGTCCGTTAAAAAGTTTATATTATATATATATATATATATATGTATAACGCTTTTTCCCATGTTATCTTGTGAACACGATAACTGGAGTAATTTTGATCTAAATTTAACCAGCCTGGGATATGTTATAAGGATAGTAAAAATCTCGGTCGAGTCCGTAGATGGGCTATCCAGCTCAAAGGGGGTGGAAATGGTGGGGGGTGGAAATTTTCATTTTCCCATAATTCCCTTACGATTGAAGATAGAAAGAAAATTCAAATTAGGCGAATTATTGCCTTATCCCAACGAACAATTTTTGTATTTGAACTTTTTCGATAGCTACAATTGCTTAGAAGTTATGTGCTGAAAAGTGATTTTCCCACCCTTACCCTCCTCTCCCCCACTTAAAGTACGTTGTAACCTATGTATGTTACCCCTTGTCGAAACGCTCTCGTCATTTGCAGTCTCTTCCACCCGCTTTCATTCTTGTAGCTCTAATCCTTATGAGAATAGAGGGCGAAATGTTCTTTCCTTACTATTAGTAGAGACGTATATATATAACGCTTTTGCCGATGTTATCATCTGAACACGATAACAAGAGTAATTTTGATTTGATTTTAACCGGCGAGGGATATGTTGTAAGGTCGGTTAGAATATCGACCGAGTTTGTAGATGGGCTAACCAGCTAAAAGGGGGTGGAAATGGTGAGGGAATGAAAATTTCATTTTCACATAATTCCTTTACGATTGAAGATAGAATGGAAACTCAAAATAGGCGAATTATTGCCTCTTTATAATAAACAACTTTTGTATTGAAACTTTTTTGATAGCTACAATTCTTTAGAAGTTATGAGCTAAAATGCCTAAAGATAGGAAAAAAATTCAATTCTACGACTAAAGAAAGGAAAAAAAAATTCAATTAGGCGAATTAGCACCTTATCAGAACGAACAACTTCTATATTCAAAGTTTTTGTCAGCTAAAATTGCTTAGAAGTTATGAGCTGAAAAGCGATATTTAATCCCCACCCCAATTTATCTTTTCCCCATAGCTCCGTTACGATTGAAGATAGAAAGAAAATTTCAATTAGGTGAATTATCACCCTATCATAACAAACTACTTTTATATTGAAAGTTTTTTGACAGCAAGAATTACTTAGAACTTATGAGTTCTCATCAGCCTCATTCACTTCCACTTTTTATACGGTAAACAAGTTCATATACCTGGCTTTACTCCGGATTAAAATGTTTTCTTGATTAATATTTTTAATGTAAAAATTACTATTGTATAATTATTATAATACACAAATTCCTTTTCTGATCTGAACAGATTTTTAATTAAAATTAGAATATCAATTGAAACAGACGACTTCTAGAAACAGCCGTTTTCTCCATACATTATTATTTATTATATAGGTACTTCAAATTTTGTTAAGAATTACTAAAGTAAAAGAAAGTTTTTAAAGAATATTTTGAAACAAATAAATTAACTAGTTAATTATTCATTAATTTAAAGCATGAAAATAAATCAATAGTTGGTCCCGATATAAATTGTTAATCGTCACAGTTAAAATTTTCTTTTAGCATTCTTCCATCTGGAAACAGTTCTTCGTATTATTGTTCTTCTTCAACAAGAATATTGTTATGAATTCAGTCTAAAATTAATTTTGAAAAAATATTAAAATGAGAGAAACAAATTTATGGAAATGAAAGATATCGCGGAAAAAAGCCTTGCTTAATTTTTAGTTAAGTGGAATTTTAAGCAACTTTTAGGCTTTGAAAAGTTGAAGGTGACCTTTTTCTTTTCTTAAATAAAAAGTTTGCAAAGTTTGATTGAAATCAATCCAGTGGTTTAGGAGAAGATGTGGAACATACATACAAAGATAATTATTAGATAATTATAAGATAAAGATTGCTGGCAAATAGGTTGAGCCATAAAAAGTTTTTAGTGAAGATTTTGTAACAATTAATTATTTAACTTTAATTAAGTAAATAGTTAATTTTAATTAATCAAACAGTTAATTTGGTAATTAGTTAATTCCACAGATTACTTTAATTTGATATTTAACTAAACATGGCGGGACCATGATTTGTTTAATAAAATTAATATAAAATAGCCAAAAACGATAGATATTTAAATAAGAGTTCCCTTTATCCTTTTTGATATTGAAAATTATCTCCTTAACTTTAAAATTGTTTTGGGATTTTCTGCCTGAGTGTTTGGTTTTAACCATCGATGGAGATTTAAATTTACTGTTTAAATTGGCTACATTCATATCCTATGCTTTAAACACACATATTAAATTTGCCACTCACAATGTTTAATAATTTTTATTCTCTTATATGTTAAGAATTTAGCGACTATTATCTCTGTAACCAGGGAGTTCTCTAAATGAGCCCATTTTAGTAGTATTTAAGTGTTTCATGTCATGTCATGTCATGTGATAATTTCAAGTATAATATTCCTTAATATATAGAATAATTAAATATAAATTAAAATAATAAAGTAGAAAAATTTAAAAATAATTCTACTTCTTAGTACGGGAATAAAGCAGTGATTTCTAAAACGGTTTTATTAAATCTTTTGCATTACGTTTATAGAAATTTTTAAATTAGTTTCATGAGTAGTGATTTAGCATTGTATTAGTATTTTCGTGAGTTATATTTTTATAACTGAAAGATGCACACTGAGGAATTGTGCCAAAAAATTATATTTAAATAGAAAAGCACCAGTGCCATTTGCGTGAATACCTTAACGGGAAAACGAAACTAGCTATGTAAATGAAACTTGGTGTACGGTCTTGACTCTAAAGTTTTGGTTTCATTCGGTAAACAGGAAGTAGTCGAAAGTGCATACTCATTTTTTCCCAGTATACGACGTAGATAAGCAGAAAATTTAGTGTATTGCATAACTATAATAGATAGTCGAGGGGAGAATTCTTGTAGCGCACCACGCTACACCATCTTACTCTAATGTATATTAGCCAATATCCACCTCCGGACATTGGGGATTCCTTTTGTCTAGTGGTTAAGATGTTCGGCACGGAACCCAAAGGTCTACGGTTCCATCCTGCCGCCAAATTCTCCCGTTGTTGGTTTCATTGATTTTTGTATTACGTTTATAGAAGTTTGTAAATTTTATTAATGTCTGTTTTATTATGCATTTTCCCGGTTATTCATTTTTATTATGAATGAAAGAAGTACGCATTGAGGTTCTGTATGTAGAAATTGTAGTTAATAAAAAAGCGCCAGTGCATTTCCAAGATTTGTTTGCGTGAAGCATGATGTATATTATCTTCTGAAGTCAGGATATTAATTTTTAAGCAACTTATTCCTCCCAAGCCATCTAAAGAGACAAATTCCATTCTGTTCCAGCTTCCTTTATATTTTCATAATCCTCTGGAGATCTCGTGATCCTTAAAGTGATTGCAGTCGTCCGCTTTTATGGAATTTCATCAGACTTTATAGCTTTTGGGGAAAGGATGCCATTTTAATATAATTCCGCATTAGGGTTTCTGAACTTCCTGAAAAAGGCAGTCATTTCGGCGAATGTTCCATCTCCTGATGCTGTCATTTATTTTCAGTTTTTATTTCGGTGTCATTCGTGAATGTGGAA
>BGPR01013545.1:16509-41464 GCA_013235015.1 Araneus ventricosus
CTAAATTAATTTCTTTTCTTAAATGAGTCTCAATACCAAAGCCATTTTACTATCACACCACTAGACAAAAATGGCCCTTTAAAGGGTTAACACGTTCTCTGCGAAGCCGCTCTTGCTCGACATTTCATTCAGGCCATTTGACTCATTAGATGATAGATATTTGAAAATTGATAAATTATCACACAATATTTCTATACATCGTCAACCCATAAGTCATTAGCTTGTTTAGCGTAGTTATCACACAGTGTACCCATTCATGGCGGACGTGGTGCTGCGATCACTTTTCGATTAGTTTCTACCACGTGTACCATGGATGGTACACGTGGCCTGAATGGAAAGTATAGCGTATACCATCCATGGTACACGTGGCACGGAACGTGTTAACGTTCTGTTTTGAAGCAACACGAGGGCTATCTTGGATGGACCCCGCCATTATGAACCGTGGTCAGATGGCAAAATGACATCACACCCAAGCTGGCATTGCCTCTTTAAGGGGTCTATTCTGGTACCCCCGGTTGGGTTGGGAGACGTCACTTTTCCCATTGTTAACGTGCGGTAAAAGTGACGCCTCCCACCCCAACCGGGGGTACCAGAATAGACCCGTAAATTTCCGCTCCACACCAGTGGGAGGTCGTTGATCCACGACACAGATTTAACGTGCCTCAGATCCAAATACACGACGGATCTTTAGTGGAATCGGGTTTCAAACTTGGAACCCTCCGCCCCGAAACAGAGACAATAGTACTAGGCCACCGCGGTATAAAAGAACCAGCTGGAGATATCACCCCTCGAATTTCTGGAATTCGAACGCAATAAAGGCTCTTTTCGCGCTCCGTAAAATTATGAAGAAAATCGCAAGTGCATTTTGGATACCTTTCTTTCTACCGATGGGCTCCAAATTTGATACAGATCTGCAATTACGTGCTAAAGGCAGCAATGTAGATTTCCTTTGCATTAGTCATCGCGGTTTTCAATGCTAGTGTTCAAACACATTCGGTAGAAGAATTTGTGCTAAAAATCAATATCTGACGACAAAATCGTATGCTAAATTTCACCCATCGAGATTTTTGCGCTTTCGAGATATCCTTTGTCATCGTTTCGTTTTCAGATTGGTTTATAGATGCCTTTCGACTTTGAATTGAGATGGGGTTTGATAAAATAATGCGCTTTAGTGCTGAATCTAGATACATGTGTGAATTGGACTTGAGCCGCAAAGCAGTTGCACCCGACCAGCCTAGGCATCCGAGATCAACTAAGTTTAATTTAGTTTAGTTATATTAACGTCCCGTTTTGAAGCAACACGAGGGCTATTTTGGAACGGACCTCGTACTTTTGAATCTCGGTCAGATGACGAGGACGACACCTGAGCTGGCACCCCCCTGGACGTTTGACCACTACGTATGATTTAGCGGGCAACAGGCCCCATACACGGCGAATCTTCAGTGGAATTGGGCTTCGAGCCTGGAGCCCTCCGGCCCCAAAGCCGAGACCTTACCACTAGGCCACCGCGGCCCCGAGATCCAACTAAAGAAACGTCGCTACAACAGCAGTCGGAAGGTGAGGTCGGAGTCATAAAAGCCATCACCGGCCACGTCGCAACCCTTCCCTTATAAGGTACATGCCGTCATCGGAGTGGAACTCAACCCCACTCCGTTACTTCACCCTCTAGAGAAGCGAGTCTCCGTTTACATATCCAGCGGGTTCTCGTCCACGAACTCGGGGTAGTTGTTACTTTTATTTCTTTCTGATATAGCTTTTCCATCTAAGCAGATGGGCGGAAGCTTTTCAAAATACAATTTAATGTAATAAGCAGCGGTATTGAGATTAATTTAAGAAAAGCAGTTCATTTAGCTTATTGGATGACATTTTTTGTTAGTTAATTAAATACATTAATAACTGATTACAAAGTCAAGAGACTTCGTTATGGTTTGAGATAAGAAATTGGAACATCCATGTTTTTGTTTCATGGACAAAATTTGGCGAGAACTTACGCCAACCTTAAAAAATACATTTAAAAATTGATCGATGAATTTGGTGGGAAATATATTCCCACGGCCTTAGAAAGTGTTAAAATTATAAGCTGATCAGCTGGCAAAGCTGCCAAATGCAACTGCCTCGAAGATAGATTTGCCTGGTGAGGGGGCGGGGGCCTTTCTAGTATATAATATTACTGATATTTTTATTTATATTGCGTATTTAACCTATTTTATAATACCTCTTTGAAATTTCCATCTTCAGTTATAACTGCATGAGGTATGTTCTACAGTCGGAATTAGATCATATATTTTCTGCTGTATGTATGTTAATTATACTAAAGGATATTTTTTTAACTGGTCTGCTTTTTTGATTAACTATTCCATTTATCAAGGAAGAAACTGCTAGAATTGCTTTTATTTTTTAGAAGTATTTTTATTTCCTATATATAATGCCGAATTTACTGATAAGTTTATGAAGAAACTAATCCTACATGTTGCCATAAGAAAAATAAACAGAACTGAATCTTTTAAATGGCTCGAATGGTTTTTCTAAGCGATTCCAGAATAGAAACAGATAGTTTCATATAAGAGCTAATCAACAACTGAATTCAGCTGTGCATATTATAGTAGTAATTTGCATAACCCGACATTTTCATCTCAATTTTAAAAATGGTACGATGTCTTTATCGAGAGCATATGATCATAAAAATTCTTTCTCAATGATTTCCTATAAAGGTAAGTGGGTGGACTAAATTGAGGCTATAAGAGAACTGAAAAAAATTCGGGCGGATAAAAGACATTTTGTCACGCATCTAACGATGAAATATAAATAGGTCGTACAATCTTAAGACTGTTTTTATCCAAAACATTGCTTTAATGGGACAATTCCAAGAGAAGGAATTGGTCTAATGTGGAGGCTTATATTTTCGCTTCTTCCATGGAAAGATACAGTTATGCTCGCGTTGTTCATCCATTTGTGTGCATTATTATATCATTGTCTTAAATTAGATCCATTAAGTAAGACGCTTCTTCTGATGTTATTTAACAATAAGGTTGACCTCATCTTCATCAAATAACCAAATAATGCTTCCTTCAATCGAAATTCAGCAGAGTGTTATCGTTAAGAATAAAAACGAGCTGCTAAACGCTCATAAGCTGGTCGACACGTATTTTGTATGGCTATTTTTCATTTATTGCAGTTTCTTGAGGTGAGCGAGGAGTTTCTTCAGGGGAAATGCATTTCAAGGGATGTGGATGCAGTTGCTGAATGCTGGCATTTCTCAGAAACGCTATCTGCTGACTCGACAAGATGTAGGCTTTTGTAGTTCATATCCTTAGATGCTGATAGAATGGGCTACCAGGTAGCGCAAATAACGAAAGAGGCAAGTAAAACAGTTTTTAAAGCACACTTTGATTTAGTGTACTAAAAAAGTTTATTTTCATTATTTTCTAATTTTTGAACTTCACTTTAAGAAACTTTGTGATTCATTATTATTGACATTATGAAATCTTGTTATCATTTTTTCTCAAACTCATTACCATCTGCCTCCAATTCAATGAAACAAAAAAATTTATTTAAATTAATCGATCGATTGACAATTAACTTCCTCTGAAGATATTAAAATAATGTGTTGTCAATGAGACAACTTGAGCTACAAAATTTGAAAGGACTATCATAGCAGGAAGTGAACAAAACGCTAATAAAATATTTTATCTTTACAATCACTAAGCAAGTTTCGATGGAAGTGTAGATGAAAAAGGGAAATACACATATTAAAAGAGAAATGGGCATCTAAAATAATTTCCGATTGTTAACGGGTATATTCAAATTGATTTCTGTTTAATAGTTTTGGTTTCTAGCCATTAATTATAGATTATTAGCCATTATAGATAGATTTGTTGGTTAGGAGTGGATTTATCGAAAATTAATATGATAAATAAACTATTTATAAATATTAGGGAGTTATAATTAATGCCAACTAAATGCACCTGCCCACATTATTTATACACTTGCTTCTCCTGAAATCTAAAGTCAACCCTCATTCCATGACAGTAAAAGAAACAAATGTGATATTATTGTAATGTATTTATTATAATGTTAGATATTTTAAGTTTACTGATTTCTGTTTTTTTTCCAAGTTTCCCTCTTCTCCTAAAAGAAAATTTATAATCATTACCTTCTAGTTTTGCAAAGGAGCACGCGCACCTTTAAATAAAAACCTTGAGAGGATTTGATATCCATTAAATTCTATAATAGCTCCCGAAAGCAGTTTGTAGTTACTAAAACTCGTAAGTAAAAGGACTCCAAAAGGTTTAAATATCCGAATGAAAATCCCTAACGTATCACTTTCTGGAAAGTACAAAAAAAAAAATGCCGCGGATTATTTCTCACTTTTTCAAGCACGAAATCTTTGCCATGAACAAATTTCAAAAAACTTCCAGAAGCTACAAGAACGTATTGTATTATCTTCTTTCGTCACAATAAAGCTGAAGTGGCCATCTTTTCAGAGGACTGAAATGAAGGTTTGCACCCCTTGGAACCGAAGAAAGAATTCAGCTTATTTTTTCTGCGCTTTCTACCTTTTACTTACAATGAGAAAGGAAGACCTTATATTTCCGTCAAAGAGTTTCGAATGACTTCTGTGTAGCATATTTGAGTTCAGAAAATTCTATCTTCAATCGATGAGCCCTCATAAAACCTTTGTGCTCCGTCAGTTCCAATAACTTTTTAAGAAACTTTTATATTTAAACCTTCCAGCGGGAGCGCCTGCGCAAATTTTACTACAGATCGTGCATCGTATTACACATATATATCGTGTTTTACAAAAATAAATGCAACTTTTCTTTAGATTATCAGTATTTATCAGCTTAATAGTAAACAAATATTTTATAAATAAAAATTGCGCTTAAATTTATAAAAGAACGATATAAATATGTAATACGATGCACAATGCAAGTATCTCTTGTATGTGCGCGCCCGCTGGAAGGTTAAAAATGCAGCGTCCGGTGAAAAGACCTATTTCTAATCGCGATTTCTATGAATTAGCCGAGTGGCAGTACGTTTGGTATTAATTGACTCGTTCGAGATTGTTTTCAATACTAGCGTCAATTTATAATTGTGTGTTTGATTTTTTTTATGCTATTGCGATTTTCCTATTCAAATGCTATTTATCAGATAAGCTTCAGCAATGATTTTTCAGTATTTTACTCTCAAATTTCGTTCGTTAAAAGTATGAATTTCTTGAATCTTTTCCATTCGTATGCCGACTCAGACTCGACATTCCGATTGATGCTTCTTTTACACATTCTTGTTGGATAGCGCTTATTATAAAACTATAGCAAAAATAGATTTATTTTCAGGAACTGAAACAAATTAACAATATTTTTCTGTTTCCTAAAGCTAAATCAATCCTTACAATCACACGTGTATAATTATGCATCTTATTATCTTTCGGAGAACAAAGGGTTAGTGTATATCAAGATAGCTATAAAAATACACGAAGCCGATTACTGTTGAAAGACTTGAAAATTTGTGAAAAATATAATTTGTATGCAGAAGATTGCTTTCAAAGTATTCATTTCGCTTTTCATCTATGAACAGAACGAAAATTCCGAGCTTAATTATTACAAAAGTGACAGTGAGTCAGATTCTATAACTTTTTCCCAATGGATCTAATTCAGACTGCTCTGTTTCTGATGTCATAAAAGAACAGGAACATTTTGAATTCTAAGAAATCTATTTAAAATTACAATTTTAGTCTAAAAATATTTATCTTAAAATACTGAAATTTATCGCTCATATAGGTAGGTCTGAAATCCCTATCAACCTCTAAAACGGTTTTTTTATATTTTAAAACAATTTATTCTTTATAGGCACAAAATGGTTTATCTAACTATAAAATGCAAGGAATCACTTAACGGATATTAATTGTATGTTTTTATAAGAAAATATTTCTGGTTTTGAAAAATGCTTATGGAAGTGGGAAAGAAAAAAAAAATTAATGCCAACAACAGAATGCAAATATTAAGCACGACTTTTGCACCTGGTAAACTTTATATAACCCGATTTTCAGCCCTGGCCTCTTAACTAAGCATACTTCTAAACACTAGAATGTTCTATTTAGAATAAATTTAATAAAGACCTTCTGTATTATACGAAAGACAAACTGCTTCGTTTATGCAAAACACATTAGAATAAGAAATTCGAAAGGAACTGCGATTTCTGCTTTATGCAGTTTTCCTGCAAACTGAATTTGTAAAACAAATTTTTGACAGTTTTCTAGATAATGTTCAATAAAGAATTTGTTTTAGAATTCGGAAAATGCGATTGCATCATTTAGCATTAAATTCTTACGTATTGGAAGAGAAAAATTTCTCATTTTAAATGCGTCGATTTTACTTAGTTTATCAATCAGTCCTTTTTGTATTCCTTCCTCCTTTTTCAAAAGACGAAAATAACCGAGAAAAACTTGATAACGAAAAGCACGAAAGAAATTTAGAATTTAATTTAAATGCTTCGTTTGTGACGATTCAAGCATCTACACAGGTAAAGAATCGCTTCAAAATTCTCGCCTGATGCCTTCTGTCAAATCTGCATTCTCCTAAACAAAGTGTTTCCGAATTAAACCTAACTTTTGAGGATGTCGCTGAAAACATTCCAAACTGTATAAATACATCTTGCGGCAATGCTCGATAGAAATTCGATAGCAATTTCTGTCGCCATTGGCAGGTAAATTTGGAAATGCTCATGACATTTCTCTTTATTTTAATTTCAGTCAATGTTTGATAAACTTGACATTAAATTTCATTTTTGAAATGTTTCTTAATCAGTGAAATCGGCATCCTTAGATTTTATGTGGTAAAGGTCGTAAACCTGCATTCATCGTTTTCAGAAACCACATAGTTGTAAATAGGTGACGACTTTAAGTTCCAATGACGATTTTTCAACGATTTACGATTTTAAGAGGAAAATATGATGAAGATGCTCAATAATTTTAATTCACTTTCCTCAAAACATTTATTCTGCAATTATGAACTCTTTATCCATTTTCATGTTTCTAAAAAGAGGTAGGAAATTAGAACCAATGGTCTAAAAAAATCCGATATGTTTTAGGTTCACGTCGAAATCGTAATGTTTCAGCATTGATTTGTCTGTCTTGTAACCGCCTGGCTTGATTGCATCACTTACTGCATTCTGTGCATAACGGTTTGTGCATCACGCAGTTTATAGGCCAGCCTGAAAACATTATGTTAATAAAAGCGAAAGTAAAAATTCTGCTTTGAAATTAATGTTCAAAAGAGGCATTTTCTTTAACATTAACGTTGGCAAAAGCAGGAAATTGGAAAATTTGATAGAAACCATAAGATTTCAATTTCGTTACAACAATGAAAAGCAATCAATGTCAAAGATTTTATTTAAAATTATTTTCGAAATTATTAGAACTAAATATTACATTGCACGGAAATAAAAGTGTATCACTGAAAAGAATTTTTAATTTTAAATTAATGTAAAAGTGGTTTTTGAGCAATATGCTCTGGATTTCAGAGAAGGAACTAAATTTTGATTAATTTGCAATTCAAATCTAAAATTGTGAAAAATTCTTCACTGCTTAAGGAAGACAAAAAGTAACTGCTGGCCACATTCGATAACTCTTGGTCCACCGGAACGTTGCATTCTTTGCATACCGATTTTTGTATAAGGCAGTTTACTGATAGTAAGCAAGACTAAATACATTAAGGTAAAATTATGAGATATTAAGTCAATACACATGGCTTTCTTTTACAATTGATCGTAATTGCCAATTTGAGTATATTGAAGATATATGGAGACTTAAATTATGGAGACTTATGAAGATATATGGAGACTTAGAAATTTTTAATTCCTTAATTAAAAATTTCTTAGTTTATATCTCATTTTTCTTTTGGGTTATTGCGTTCGTTATTATTCGCTTATATTTTCTGTGGCCTTATAGAACATCGTATTTATATCTGACGCAGAGGACAGAATTTTAAATTCTTTAAAACGTCAGAAAGCGAGTGAAAAATAGATCGCAAAATTCCTTTAAAACTTGAAGCAAATGGAGTTTTTAAGTATATTGAGAACAAGAGACGCCATTTTTACGCCGTTCGAAGCGAGAGGATTATGCAATTTTGGTTTTTCACGTTTTAAAATCTTTCATTTTTACAGTCGTAAATTGAGCCAACATTAATCGTAACCAGAATGAAGATCAAGCTTATTATATGAATGATTTATATCCCTTTGTAAGAAAAATTAATTTTCTGATCAGAAATCTTTTTCTCAATTGGATTTACTCTCAACTATCCACCTTTGGAGAACAAGTCGGTTGCTAGTTACAGTTTTTACCTCATTCCACTTCTAATACTGGACCTCAGATCCAAGTTAAATAATTTAATATGGATGTGATTAGGAGTATAATTTTCGTCCCGTCTTGGCTTTAATTCTTTAACCGCTGTATTATGAAAATTCTATTTGCCAAGTACAGTACCAAAGAATAAAACCTTATTTGCAAATTTGCTTTCAATTATTGAACGACAAAGCTTTGATAACCAAACTATGCTTCAACTTGAATGCCATTTTTGTTGAACAATTTAGGAAGTTAAATTTACAGGATGTTCATTAACTTCTCTAAATGTTAAATAAGCCAATAAAAATCGCAATGGGAGAAAGAAAATATTCAAAACACCAAACTGTTTATAAACAAGAACATTTTATTAGAAAGAGAATTACATCTTTGTTTAGTGGCAAGATTGTATGCGCGCTTATATGCATAACAAATATATACAGGGTCATTTCAAATATTATTTCTTAGTTAACTTATCAAGCTATACAGAATTGCATTTCAGATACGCATTAATACTTTTGCAGAAAAGATTAAAAATTGCACAACATTTATAGCTAGCATTTTAAAATTTACAAATGTGTTCGGAAGTAAATTGTGCAATAATTTACTTCAAAACATTTACAGCTAGCAAGAATCGTTGCATTAAATATTCAATATAGCAACTCCATACATATAAAACAAAACATTTTAGAAATAAAGTTTTCAAATATTCGTCAATTTTTGTTGCTTAGGATATGAATATTATAATTCTTATTTAAAATACTTTGAAAGAAGACATGAAATTTTAATATTTTGAAGTAAAAGCATCGTAAAAGATTTCCAGAATTCTGGAAAGTAAATTTCCAATCTTCATTAATCTAGATTCGAAGACTCCAGTTTGATGTGGGCAAATTTACGAATAGATTTAAGTTTATGCAAATCGATATTGATTATAAGGTTTTCAATAGCAGAGAATTTACATCCAATTTTATTAACGCTGATTTATCAGGCATTTTGGAACCAAACTACAAAACTATCGCATACACATTTTCACGATCTATCGGTTCTCTAGCATTAACTCTGAATTCATCTATAACCTATCCTCTTTGGTTGGTTGGTTGGTTTGGTTTTAAGGTCACAAGAGCGAATTTGGCCATACTGAGCCAAACGCTCGTTGTTTTCAATTCACATAAAAGTTTTAAAATGTTGCAATTGAGAGAACTAAATGAATTTAAAAAATCCTATAATCTTAGATTAAAATCCGATGACGCTTACAAATATTTTACTACCTCAGTTTAAGAAATTTCACGTTCCATTTGAAATTTTCGCTCGGTTAAGAACTGTCCATTGGTTTAATTACAGTTTTTGGAATTTAACTCCAGAAATTTAAATTGAAATTGTAAAGAAATATACAAATAAATGCGGATTTTTTTAGAGCATGAAATACAAATTGTACATTATATAAGTGAATATAATTGCATGGCAAGTCGTAATTTATTTGCGAAGAAGACTATTTAAAAGATTTGAAAAACTACAACAATCGTAAAAATCATTAATAACATGATGAATTTGTAATTTTTGTAGTAATTAGAGCATTGAAGAAAAATTAAATTCACAATATTTCGCACAATTTAGTGATACCAAAACAGTTTATTATCATTGAGGACACAAGAAAAATAGAAAGCACTATAATGTTTACATAATTCAGTAATACATACAATAGTGTTAATACACAGGTGTATTCTTCAACATCAGAATTAAAAATTCACCCACAAGTACAAACTAATGCCAACTGTCATTTCTTACAGTAATTACACTGGACACCAACCATTTTGTTGCCCGTATGATTTTAGCTAATTCTTGTGTTCTTTCACGCTCTGAATTCGAAAAACCAATCAGAATTTGTCTATCACCTTTCAATTTTTTGCAACATGAACTCGCACCAAAACCTCTGATTCAAATAAAAGAAAGGAGTGGACAATGTCGTAGCCAGGATATTTTTTGTTGTCTGAGATTTTAACTGATAATGGTGTTTTTATGGTCACTGAACCCGAATATAATCTCGAAAAACCTCTATAACATACTGTTTTTCAGCAACACTACTCGTAATTGCTTACAAGTACATAGAAAATGTCATTGAAATATGTCGGATCTTGTGTCAAAAATACTTTCCGAAAAAATTAATTGCCGGCCAAGAAGATAATGTTTGGGTTTGAAATGCTCTTACAATTATAATTTTCATAAAGAAAAGGCTGTATGTCAAAAATTACAACAGGTGTTTTTGGATCGAGAATCCTGCAACGCAAATACTATTTAATGCATGAGCCACTTTGTAAGGACAGATGTTTCTATTTGGCAGCACGTGGAAGCTTTTGCCAAGATAGTGATGTGATATTTTGTAATGTTGACTCGCTGTTTAAGGCTCTAGGACTACAACATAACCCTCAAGAATGGCACTTGTTTATAGACTCTTCCAAGGTCAGCTTAAAAGCAGATCTGTTACACAATGGTAACAAGCACCCTTCGATTCCTTGTAGGATATGCTGTTCGTATGAAAGAAACATACGAAACCTTGAAGCTTATGTTGTCCAGTGTTGAGTACAGCAAGCATTCTTGGCATATCTGCGCCGGCTTGAAAGTGATTTACGTCTTAGTTGGATTGCAAGCAGGCTACACCAAGTTTTGTTGCTTTCTGTGCCAGTGGGATAGCAGGGACAGAAAAAAGCACTACATCAAGGAGGTGTGACCCAAGCGACAGTTACTCACAATGGATGTGAAGAATGTAGAGAACGAACCACTAGTTGCTTCAGAAGAAATTCTCTGGCCTCCATCGCACATCAAATTAGGTTTGATGAAGAATTTTGTTAAAGAGATGGACTGTGGAGGAAGTGGATTTCAGTACTTACGTCTGAATTTTCCAGAAGTGAGTGAAGCAAAAATTAAGGAAGACATATTTGTTGGGACTCAAATCAGACAACTAATGAAGTATCCGGTGTTTGAGAGTAAACTGACCGCAGCATGGACATCGTTTAAGGAGTTAGCAAAAGAATTTCCTCGGAAATCACAAAGGAGAAAACTACAGGCAAATCGTCAATAACTTAAAAGCCTACAAAACCATGGGGTGCAACATGTCGTTGAAAATATATTTCTTGCACTCCTACTTAGAATTCTTCCCTAAAAACCTTAGATCAGTAAGCGACGAGCATGGTGAACGGTTCCAACAGGATATCTCGAATATGGGAGCTCGTTACCAAGGGAAATGAAATCCCAAAATGTTAGCCGACTATTGTTGAACATTGAAAATTAATATTTCTCAAGTCAAGCACAGCCAACAAGACAAGTACACAAGAAAGTGAAGATCTGTCACGTTTTAATATGCTTGTGTAAATATTGGAAGTTGAATACGATTTCCTAATGTATATAATAAGAGTTACTATGTTGCTCAAAAACTATGGGGGATTGAAAAAAAAAACGGTTAACAGATTTGAAATCAGGGCACAAAAATACATAGGTATAACCCTTTCTTTCTCAAGCAACATGAAAAAAATTTGTCCAGTGTTATTGGTGCACAGTTATTGGCATATTTCAAGTATATTTTACAAAACATTTGGAAGAGCATTAAAAAGGGAGAAAAAATAAATCTATACTACAGTACTATGGGACACCAGCTTAAGCTTGTAAATTACAGGATTAATTCTGTTCTGGATACAAAGTTCCTAAAACCAGTGTACGGTAAAACTAAATATTAAAATTTTATCGATCTAATGGCAGCCGATTCAAAAATGAGTTCAGTGAAAACAATTTAGTCAAACAAGTGTTTTTTAAAAAGTTTTTACGTCAATAATTTTCTACTCGAGACCTTAAGGGCTACCAGGCAGCGACCTTGTATTAATCGATTAAAGGTTATTTAAGTAATAAAAATATTGCACTGTCATCGAGAACACGCAAGCGAGTGAAATTTCAAAACTGTGGCACATTAGGAAGGGAGCGATAAATCGATTACGAAATATCTTTACAAACATGAAGCAATACAAGTTAAATAAAAGTGTGTTTATTAAACTTTAATGAATGGTTACAAGAAACATTTTTTAACCCTCCAAGTCTCGCACTCGTGATAGTCACGTGCATCGAATTATCGCCTTTTTAGGCTTGGAAACTAAAATTTAATCATTAGATTTATAATTAGACAAAATTACGTAGAATCCATAATCATCTCAAGTATTCCATGCCGTCTTAGATGGATGAAAACGACAGCCCCTTTTCAAAACAAGAGGAGGCATCTTATTAGATAAGAAAAATGCGAAGCTTAAGGGGTTCAAGGCAAGAACTGGTACGATAAATTAAAATATACAATTCGAAATTAGCGGAGCAATACTAAATACACATTCTGTATGAAAATGAAACAGAATTACAAAAATAAAATGCCATTGATATCAGAATTTTTTTTTTATTTTAGCATATGAATCATTTAAATTCATTGAAATATCATTCACAATCCAATATAGTTCATATTCACAATACAATATATTATATATTCAAATTTAGTATATAGTATATATTCACAATACAAAAGAATAGTTATGGACACTAAAAGAATTTTTCAAATTGCATAAAACACCGACTTTTGCTGAATATTTTGTCCAGTTGAGATTATGACGATCGATTTATATCAACAGTAAAAATGATTTTAAGTTTGTTACTTTGTTTCATATGAATGAAACTTTGATACACGTGCTTATACTAAATATATTTAATATACAGATACTACAAAAAGAGTTTCATAAAAATTTGCTATAAGTTATTCTTCACAAATTACAAATTCTATAAACAAGTCAGAATCCATGTCACAAAATACTCAGTAGCAAATTATGAAAAATGTTCTCTTGTGGGAAAAAAATCTTCAATGCCACTTATGGCATGCATTTCTAGTACAAGACTGGGTGATATTCTAAATACATCGTTTATTTTTCTGTATTTGCGAGTTTGGACTTGTACCAATTTTTATAGAGAGGACTTCCAGTTTTAAAAGGAAAGCGGCATTAGTAACAGATTGAGTTTTAAAGATTCACGAAACAAGCGCTAATCAGCTTTGAAAATAATTCAAAGAACCCTGACCACGACTCGTTGATGCAAAACTTCGGAAATTTGTCATCAACAGACAAAAGAGACCAAACGAAAGAAATATTTAAGCTTATTATCTTCCGATCTGCTGTTGGAATCGTTATGTAGTCTATATTGGACGCAATGTTCGAATTGTGTTGGATTTAGAAGACAATGTGAACACCCCAATCTTGGAATAATCGTCTGGGTGTTTGAAATGTTGAAACACTTTTCTCGTATGTTATGTCTAGAAGTAATGGAAGAGAAAATGCATTAATAATATTCAGGATTTGGTTTTCATGGTTGGCACCAAATTCACACAAATCAAGATGGACGTTTAATCACTCCCTGACGATTTGGATTGCTTTGGTTTTAGGTTTAAGGCACAGAAGCTACATTTGGCGATGCAGTGCCAAACGAATGATTTGAAATAACTAATCTAATTCGTTGACAAGAGCCAAGGACAACAGAAATTAGAATCCAAAACAAAGGAGCGAATTATTGTATTATGGCCCAAGGGCCTTGCCGACTATGATGCTCCAATCAACCAAAACCAAGAAAAGGAACCTCATGTGAGCTCATAAATACCGATAGGATTAAGTTCGATTTGGAAAACACCAAGAAGACTTTAAGCTTAAAATAATTGTCCAGATGCTTAAAATAACGAAATATTCTCTTCGGATGTGCTGCAGATATTTAAGACTGGTGCAAGATTAAATGAATTAAAAATGTTCAGGTTTAGTTTTCACTGCAGTTTGGACAAATTCACACAATCTAGATACCTTTTTAGATTTCATTTGAAGAAATGAAAAAAACTGAAACCTGCATATTCAATGAAAACACCATAAAAATTCAGGACAAGGACAAGATTCCGAAAAGAGTAACGTGCCCCAATGACCTACAGTCTCGATCCATTGTCCATTGGTGAGATACGTTTCTCATGTAGGTTTATTGGGTTTTAAGCTTCAACTAAGGGCCATCTCTAGAGAATCGTCATGGGTCATTACGCCATCTTATTTGAGGAGCATGTTATACGTCAAAGGCAAGTTTGGTCTATCCATCAAAGAGACGGTGGATGAAATATGGTATGCAGTTTTATAAATCGCAGGCTTCTGTCAAATTTTGGACGAGAAGATGTGTCTGACAGACATCTGAAGACATTTTCATCCAAGTCGATGAAGCAGAAGTGGCTTCTTTATACTGGAGAAATTTCGGTCTTAAAGAAATAGATTTTTCAGGGCACTTTTATGTTAGTGGAGATGAAACAAAGCCTTCCAATTCTGGCGATAATTTGCAAATCTCAGTCTTAGATTTCATGATGGATGTTGACGCTATAGAGATACCGTCAAGAAGCTACTTTCTCTTTTACAAAAAGTACTTTAAGGCCAGAGTAAATGGCAGATTACAAGATTTGGTTTCCATTTTCAGTAAAATTCCAACCACTATGTAACGGTAGGGCATTGCCAGAAAAAAGTGTTGACAGAGGTTTGTTCGTTCATTTAGGTTCAAGCCTATTAATTGGCGGTATTGCACCAAAGTTGTAAAACTGTTGGAAAGTAAAGGTTATCGTCACAGTCTGAAATTTGAGGGTGGTTCGTTTTGATCCTCCAAAGTCAGACGTTTCCGTTTCCCCATAAATACAAAAATTTGAACCACGACATTTTGCACACCATAAGTCAAGCAAGGTCTGAGACCGCATTCGACTAGCAAGAGGCCATTGTCGGAGACATTAATAAGGTTTCTGAGTTGAGCCTTTTAACCCTTTCTGAGCGAAGAATTGCTTTAGCTCATGGTAAGCTACCTAAATAGCTATTCTCATGAATTTCTAGATACATTATCAAGAACTATCGAAAATTAAATTGCTCTACTATAATACAGCATCTAACATTAAATTACTCATAATTTTATCAAAATATTTTTAAATTTTAAAAAACTTGATATTTCTTCTAAATGTTTTAATAATAATTATCTAGCAAGCTAAACTAACTGATTAAATTTAATATCAAAAGATATAGCAATGTGTTAAAACCATGGACCGGTGCCTCACCCATAAAGAGTGTCGAAGACTCAATTAGGCATTTTCATTTTTTCATTTCAGGGCAACACATGGAATAGGTAGCTTGCCAAGAGAAGTAGTAACAAGTGCCAGTATCTTCTAGAAGGGAAAAGAATGGAGGGTGGTGAATATAAAACATTTCAGTCGACGAGCTAGAAGGCGAAGGAAGATTCACATTTGTCCCGAGATGTAAGGAGAAGAAAATTCACCTCGCCTCTGCCATTTTCTCCTCCAAATTCATATAGAGCTATGAGTTGAAAGACGTGGAAGTGAATGCAACTGATGAGATCCCAACAAAGTGTCACAATAATAGGTTAAAAGGCATTCGAAATTAGGGTTGAAAATCATTTTTCAGCAATCTGCAACATTCAGTATAGAAGTTGTTCCTCTTATAAGGCGATAACTCGCTTATCTGAATCATCTATTTTAGAACGGTGAGGAGCTATTGAAGAGAAAATTTCACTCCCTAACATTTACTCCTTTTGAACTGAATAGCCAAGATATGAACTCGACCAGATATTCATCCTTCCTACTACACATCCACTTGCAGGTCCAAGATCCAATCAAGTTTACTTTTTTAGATTTTGGGGTTGAAGAGACCATGATCGGAGACTGTACGAAATCTGTGGTCGTGTCATGTTAACCATTGCAATAGGCAATATCTATATGAAATCTACCTGAAACACAGCAGCACTTCCTGGCCCGGTCCTAAAGATCTGCCCTCGAGAGAATTAATGCATGAGTGTGCAGGCACAGGGGCATGGGGTAGCAGTTTGAGAACTATTAAGTTTAACTGGTGTAATTGTGGTGAAAGAACAGGGAAGGACTTAAATGTATTACTTAGCGTTTAAGAATGCAAACGTTGCGATTAAATTCGCTTCTATTTGAGTAAAGAGAGGAAAGCAAATGCCTATACCAAGAATTATGTTGCATGTTGAACTCTATTCCGAGTTTTAAATATGTACGTGGTTTTCCACGCCGACTAAGGGGATCCATAACCATATCTGTAACATGTCTTAAAATTATGGAAGCGTGAGGTGTTGTATACATCTGAAAATAGATGAGTGTTTTAGGCCACTGTCAATCCACAATCATTGGAAAAGCAAACAGAGCAGTTACTTTATTCTCTATTTGGAGAAAGAACTTAGAAAGAAAATCAGACTTCCCCTAAAATAGAGAGCGATTGACGAAACAATTTAAGCATATAAGAAGTACGGTTATAGGAGATTCCATTTATTTT
Source organism: Araneus ventricosus (assembly GCA_013235015.1). Taxonomy (NCBI): domain Eukaryota; kingdom Metazoa; phylum Arthropoda; class Arachnida; order Araneae; family Araneidae; genus Araneus; species Araneus ventricosus. The sequence continues at coordinate 33,223 of BGPR01013545.1, forward strand.
GTGTTTATCAAAAGTGCGTTTGAAGATTTTATAGAATATAAAACAAAATTACTTACCTCTGAAAAGGTTGGATAAAGTTGGGTGCGTTTTCTGCAAGTACCCATGACGTACTCAAAATTCCTACTGGGATGAATCTAAAATTAACCGTTGAGCAGTTGGGCTGACCTTAGTTACGATGACAAAAGAATTTATTTTATTCAATATAGATATTGACATTTGGAAAATTAATGATGAAAACATTAAATATTTCTCAAAATAAAGTCACCGATTGATAATAAGAATACTCGAGAGACGTTTTATAAAAATTCGCTTAATCGAATGATTGCTGGAGTTTTTAAAAATCTGAACGATATAAATGTACAGTTCGATAATTTCAATCAACTTTCTACTGCAACTGGAAGGGATTCGCTTATGTAATAGTTAACAATCCTGTAAAATGAGAAGACAACATTTTAATGTAGCATTTGAAATATCTGAATCTAATTTTCAATCGAAAGTATGGAGATCGAAAGTTGAAGCTCTTGGAGTGAACTGTTGCAGAACAATTTTTAATTCGAATTTAAACCTCAAAGGATCTTACGGTTTTAATGCATATGCGAGGATCCCTAGACCATAGTGCAAACATTATACAGGTCCTGGATCTTACTGTCGCCGAAATTTAGTAAAAAAATTATTCAGATTACAGCAGCCCGTTTTAAAATAAATTTTCACGTTTCCCCTTTCAGCCATTAGGAACTGGCTTCTCTAAATTTGTTCTTTAAAATAATTCTAGCATTTAAAAGAGCTTTCCGATTGTCGGCCTTAAATGAAGGGTTCTCAACAGTTCTTGATGAGGGAGAATAGCAGTGTTCTATTTCTCAGCAACACGGAAGCTAATATACTACAAGAAAAAACCTTGGTAGCTAGGTATAAACTGCTTTAATTCTTTCAAAATATATTGAATATTTAATGTAACTGTTGTAATTGGCTTTAAGATATTCATAAGAGCCTACAGAAGGAGCAAGAGCTGAAACCTATACAACTTATTTCTGTAACACAATTTGCAATTGGACTTTCAAAATACTCTTTCCGTTTAGTTTGTTTATAAGCGTCAATTACAATGGGTACGTTGAGCTGGACAGTAGCCCATTTCTGTTTGCATAGGTAATTTAATTGAAATTTAAATAGTTTGGTTTTTTTGTAAAATTACTCCTTTTGAAATTTCAATAACTATTGATTTATGAGGACTAACGTTATAGTTTCGTTGTACCCAGGGCTGAACGGTCCAGCAGACATCAAAGTTTCGGTAAGTCAAATGACGGTTTAAATTCTTTTGACGGTTCATTAATGAACTGATTCCAGGAACAGCTAGTTTCTCCCTTAACAGATAAATGGTACATAAAAGAAGCGAGCGAAAAATTTCTTTGGTATTTGAAAATAATCATTTCATAGTCTAGAATGGTATGAATCCAAAGACATCAAAGATGCATCCCACGTTTCCACTACACTCATTAAAAATTCTGTTTCTTAATGCTTCTTACAGTTAGTACGAAGCAATTTTACAGAACAAAAATTGCTTATCAGGCAAGGTTTCTAGGTAGGTTACTGGACAAAGTCCGATATTCAAGCATATCGTATTTTATAGATCATGTTTTCCCTACGCCTCGAATACGATACCTATTCCAAAGTAATTGTAGTTTTTTTTTTAACTAAATGGTAAATGGCTGTTGGCCTAAATGATAATTGTATATCCCACTTTTTATGCATTACTTTTCATATCAATTCCCATTCTTTCAGACATGCAAATAGTATTTTGCCTAAAATGCTTTGCTCAAATATTTACTCTCTCCGCCATCATTCAGAGCTTACATTTATAAAAAAACATTGCATCAATTTAAAACCATTTTAGAAATGTACCAGTTTGGCTGCTCTCAATACATTAGCGATGAAGACTAATTATAATCTGTCCTTTGCCTAAAATTTTCTGAGAAACTGAATTTCATCACTTCACCATTATTCCAACAGAAACTGCTCAGGAAGTATGAAAGAATTTTAATGAAGGCGTTTATAAAATTATTTTCTTTTTTAGAACTTCATTTATTGATAACTGGGGCATATCAGAAATTTAGTCTAGAAGACCACAATGAGTGTCAGGTAATTTTACCTAGTTTGTTTCTAAAGTATAAACCTTCTTTTAACTACACACGACACATGAAACTAGTCTCATGCCCTGATTTTTTAGCTATGGGTATTTACTTTAATTCGAACTCTAATACAAGTTGAATTAAAGGATTTTTTTTGACGTTTTCTAAAATTTAAATGGAACTAGAAAACTTCTATCAGACTTTCATTCACTAATTTTGAAATTCAAGTCTTTTGACCATGTTGGCCAGACACAGTGATCGGCTGAGATTACCCTAACATTTACAGAGACAAAAGAGAATCGGTTGTTCGCTAGCAAAAACTAATCAGTTCCTGTTTCAGTCTAAGATGAACTGAGGTAACTTTATTCAAGAGAGTTATCTTCCGGTATTACAACAAAAGATATAAACCCTGACCTTTATCTTCCCACAAACGAACGAAAAAACTATAAAATCTAACCTGTATATCTAAATTAAAACCAATTTAGTTGTTTCGATTTTCAATTTCAATTTTTTTTTTTTGATTTTATAGGAGGTGAAATCTTGTATTATGCGGGATACTGTCAATTTTAAGTTTCTGTTGTACAAAGAGCAGATACTGCTCCTATAAAAACAAATGCAATTGGATTTAATACCTTTACTTTTAAAATACAATTGTGCACTACTATACTTATGGAATTAAGACACTTTCTCAATTGATCAACTTTTGAATTAAAATTACAAATTTTTAAAAACAAATTTTTTTTTAAATTAAAAATTTAAATTTTTTTAAATTTTACTAAAATTTGCCTAGTAACTGATTCTCCCTAGCAATCGTCACTAAACAAACTCAGAAGATAATATAGTGAGATTTAAGCGTTTTAACCAAAATCAGCCCTATTTGTCATAAGATCGAAAGAATCGGTTTCAATTGTAAATTGAATTAAACTAGAAATTTTTAGTCCTCTAACTTGTCATTTGGAAGGCTGTTTCGTGTGGTGTTCTTCGTTGCAGATCTTGCCAAACTTCCTTGAAGCTTCTACAGATGCAACGCTTTTATTTTCTAATTTATTCCAATTATTTACTTGACTCTCGTAGTTGGTATATTTTACCTCATTTGGCGCATTGGCACAATACCAAAAGAATGCTTGTCTCTGTCAACATTCAATCCCAGAACCAATGTTTCAAGCTCAAATTCTTGCTTGTTTAAATTTCAGAAACCAGTCAGTTATCATCATCAAATGTTAGAATTTTCTAGCTTGATTCATCCATTACTCGGTTCTTTTACGATTCATCACCCACACTCCTGGCATTACCACAGTCATTTTATTTAATTTAGTACTACTTTATCTCCTCACCTAGGTCCTAATCCTATTCCAATAAATACTTTTCCCTCACTAGAAACTGCTTTCATGCTTGTTCCTCTAAGCTCATAGCTTAGGACCTTCTCTCCATTCTGCTTGGATATATTAACGGTACCGACCCAGGCTTCAATGCCAGGTAATCAAACACTATACTTAGTTACGTTTAGATTGCAGCTGAAATTCAAGACTTGTTAATTTGTCATTAAATACAGGTATTAAAAGATTAATATTAAAAATATAATCCTTTACGTGTACAGGATCTTTATTTTACCATGGTATAGGCATATCCAGTAAAATTTCACAGAAATTTACAAATTAAATGAGAATGGCTACTGTCGCGCGTTCATTAAGATTCCTCAAAATAACCATTAATTTTGGAATTCCTCATTTTGAGCTTTCCCGATTGCATTTTTTGAATAAATTGTATTGGAATATATATTACAAAGAATAAAGCTTCTGTCCGATGCTTTTGGATCTTATGAATCTGAACTTTGGAGGCAAAATGTACGGTGAAGAATTATGTAAAATTATACTATTAATTATACTTTGTAAAAGAAATTATAATTGAAATTTCAACCATATTAAATGTATTGCCTTTTCCAAGTTCAAATTCTCTCGCTTATACGCCTTACAAAACTTCTACATGTTTAAAATTCAGAGGGCTTTTTTTCCAATTGGACAATCAATATCTCATGATGGTCATTTGTAGGATATTGTATGTGAAATTACAAAACCAACTGACAGATTACAAAATTATGTAAATAATTCGTAAATTTAACTCAGGAAAAGTTTCTGCCCTTCAGTAAAATGTCTAGAGCCCAAACTGACCCGAGCGGCTGTGTGTGAATTTTCCTAAATTGAAATTATTCACGCTGCTAACAGAGTTAAGAATTACCACTTGGGTTAAACCCTCACCAGGATCGCCATTCTCCACCGCAAGTTAAATTCAGGTAAAAGCAACTTTGGTCCTTGATTTTTCAAATAATTATTTTTTCCCATTTCTTAGTATAGAATTAAGGGCGTATCTCATAAGACTTCTTAGGGGAAAAAAAAACTTGAGTAGAATTATAACTGCTGTAAGAAGCTTCATGAGATTATGAATTTTAGAATTTAAAACGAAGGCTTGTACTGGGGATGTAGTCCGTGATTTTGAACTGGGTCCTGTAGACGTTAACCTCAATATAATGAAACGCCTCTATCTACAATACAATAAAACACAGGGCGACAGACCATTTACTACATAAGCAAGCAACGAACAATTTATGATTTGATTTCAATTAGAGGGGTCCTGAAAGCAAGACTGCGACCAGAGAGCACGACAAACTTTTTTTTTAAGAGTTTAATTAGCGTTTCAAAAAAAGTATTTTTTGTAGCATTGTGTAGGTCGGTTAAAGTCGAGCTAATTTTCTCAATCGGATAATAATAGACTGAATTAAAAACAAAAAACTTGTATGCTGCGCTTATGGAAGAAACTTATGTAGAAACCATTTCGATAGCTATGCTCATCTTTTTCTAATAAATATATTTAACCCTAATGGTAAAATAAATACTTCCAATTTTGAGTTCAACTTGAAAATTAAATTTACACGAATTCTTGAGGTTGTGATGCCATAAAGCAAGAAGTTGGGACAAAGCGCTCTACGACTGGTTTAAATGCAGGATATTCTGTTAAGAAAACATTTATTCGAGTGTTGGGATTTAATCCGCAAGTATCCATTTATTCACCTCAGCAGTTGATACCGTTGTTACCCGAGCAAAAGATAATTTTGAATTTTTTTTTTTTTTTTTTTTTGAGAGGTTTTTCAGCCAGATTTCTCAGTTATCACGATTCTTCTACAAACGCCGTCTAAAATATTTCATAACAAGTCAAGTTCACATCTATTTAAAATTATTTTTTTATGTTTAATCTCAAATTCTTTACTAAAGGCATTACTTTAAGTAGGTATGTTTGCAAACCTGGAATTTGACACTAATTTGGGAAATTCACAATTTAAACGTTTACTAGTATTAATTTTTTATATAAGTGTCCTTTGGAAACTATCCGATTGAATACTAAAGTAACGTTTCTAATATTTGCAGGCAGAGTATTTAGACCTAAGTAGCTTTTCAGTTACCGATCTCTTTAGAATGACTAACAGAGCAAAATTTGCCACACATCAGTTGGAAACAACCTTGGTTTTCCTACAATAATTCATTAATAATCGGACTCGAACTTTTTTCTGAAACAGGCACAGTACGTTCTGCCGAAAACAGATTAAATATGGTTTCGTTTTCACCCATCTATGATTGGAGATTGTAAGTACGATTTGCATTATAAAATCCCTTATACTCTATGAACTAAAGTGGGCACGCTGATGATGCCAAAGCACATATAGTAAGGGAATTCGTTCACTTAAAAAGATGGGAATTCGAAAATTTATATCAAATTATTTTTTATGGCATTTAACAGGTCAAATTAAAATTTAGAGTTTTTACAGTTTACTTGTCCATACAGAATGTCCTATTTTTAGAATTAAATCATTCCCAATTCCAAATTTACATTGACTGGTATTTAACTTCAGTCTGGTTCCACCAATTGATTTTTTAAATTGGTAAAGGCTGGAAATTTAAACATCAAGATACTTAGTAACTTTAAAACAATTCAGGGACATCAAAGTTCCATTATTTTCCCTGGTAACTGCTCAATGAATACAACAAACATCTACGTCCATTGATGGATTTTCAAGACAGTTTAAGTGCTTTTAGAGAGACTAAATTTATCTTACGCTATCTATTACGAAGAGAGTGAGAATTAAGCAAACTTTAAATTGATTTCCTAATATGCCAAAAGGGAGTTTCGATTACGATGGTGATCCAGGCATCACTTAGTCAAACATTCCCTCTGATGATGAGTGCAGAGACCGATTGGCTCGCTAGCAAAGCTTCTCAGCAGCCCTCTGGTCAGCAGGAACGCAAGACTTTTTTATGAAGCAGAGAAATCAAGGAAATACGATACACACTACAATTTATCATGTTTTTTTTGAGAGGAAAAACCGAATTACGATGAACGAAAGAGATTTAATTTAAGATGAAAATTTTGGCTTTGAAACAGAGCAGCTCAACGATTTAAATTTTTCAAGAACTTAGAAGTGTGAAAACCTATCTGTCCCTAGTAATACTTCTAATCCTGAAAATAGTCCAGTTTATGAACTGTACCTTAATGATAAGTCCAATTCCAACATCAATTATTTGGCCTTTTAATCTCATACTTTGGCTGTAACTATACTTAATGCTATCAGATAAGCTGGAAATGTGACACCTTTATGTCAAAATCTATTTGAAAAATTAAGATGAAATTAATGACCTTTCTATTGGGGCTATTTTCCGCTTAAGAGTTGCCTAGTATTTTGATCTCAGCTATGTCTCAGATTAAGGGAATTTCAATATTGGTTAAACCTAAAATTCCCGAACATTCGGGACGGCTGCAGTTTAGGCTTTTATTTTAAAAACTTATTTTTGAATCAGTGACAAAGAAATAAATTTCAAAGGCTTCAATTTCTCTCTGCCTGTTTGAAAAGACAGTTTTAAAATTTCTAAAACACGTTGAAGCCAGAACAAAATTCAACATAATTATACAAGGGTAAGCAGCTGATAAATCATTTCGAAATTTCAAACCCTAAGAAATTGCAAACGTCAACGTATTGCTAGAAACGATGATTTATAAACTATTAAATTCCGAAAAAAAAGAGGAATTTATAAACTACTACGTGGCTTACTGACGAAAAATGGAACTGTCCAGTTTAAACACGATAAATTCTATTACTCATCACGTGAGTTTACAAGTTATGACGTAGCAATGTGCAGCAAACTGGATATGTGAGAATTTTGATTTGTAGTCATTTTAGCCGTGGTTAGTTGCTAGATTCTATGGCGCAAGAACCATTCTTGGCCAAACACGCCACGATACAGCCGTGAAAAATGCCAAATAGAGAATGTAGTTCAGTTAAAGCGTTGTCCATCATTTAATAAAGGTCAAACTCGACGAAAACAGTTTTATAAATTGGCTTAGGTTTGATTTTAAAATGTTATTAACTTTTACTCAAACAAAATTATTCAGGCATTAAGAAAACTAAGACTCATCCTATTTGAAGATGGAGTCTTCTTGATCTTTAAAACAACTAAGTTGGGACAGCAATATGCGATTTTAAGTTTAAATGCTTATTAACTGCAATTCTTGAACACGCAGTGGTTGATTAACAATGCACATTGTCCATTTCATTATCTCGGCGATACTACGTATGTTAAACTGAGAACCTTGATACCGATTCTTCTACCGGAAAGCCCCAAAATAATATATAATTACCACGTTCGTTTTGCTCCGTATTTCTAATAACCGTTACATCCTTAGAACTATTCAATTTCTTTTGGGATCTCAGGGGGAAAATGTATACTCCACATCTAAAATTATTGGAGAATAAGATATACGACTGCCTGTAGTTTTACTGCTCACTTTTCTCTATGTTGCAATAAACTCTCATCAATCACATGGGGTAATCAAGTAAGGACAAAGGGAAATTAGAAACTGCGGCAAGTTATAGTTCAGTGCAACACAATATCAAAGTCTTAGTCATTATGGAATCTGTGACAGCGTGCATGGAAAAGCAAGAATTGTGGTACAAAATTTAAACACCTCGTACGGAAAGGTTAGCTCCGCGTTAGACAAAATTGATGCAATGTGCTCAAATTAATTCAAAATTGGGGGTATTATTATAACAGAATTTCAAATAATGGACAAAGAAA
>BGPR01013546.1:0-41458 GCA_013235015.1 Araneus ventricosus
TTTATTACTTCGTCAGTTACGTATTGCTCTGCAAAGTTATCATTTTTCTCGGGATATGTATCTTCGTCCCGTCAACCAGAACATTTTGACATTCTTATTTGAAATTTGTAAATTTCATGTGTTTGCCTGTTTAATTAAAATCCTTACGTCATGCGATTACTTGTCGTGACGTATTTTCTCATATTCATTTTGCTGCACTAATTGGGAACTTTAAGAAACAACCTTTACGGTCATTCGTCAAATTTCTTTATATTCATTAATTTCTACATTAATATAAGTTTTTTTATTAAGTTTTTTTTAACAAGTGATACAAGATTGTGATATTTTTCGAATGTCAAAAAGCAAGTACTTACTACTTAAAATTAAATATATTTTAACTCTTTAATTCCTTGGCGACTTTTTTCTTCTAGCCTCTTCAAACCGGACCTTTTGGGAGATGCGACATGAGTGGACTCTCCCAGCATGGGTGGTTCTTTATCCACCCCCCCACCACTATAACCTTCCCCAATTGCTCTGAAACAGTGCGATTGTATACCCAGGATAATTGGGCCTCCTACCTCGTTTATCTCCAGAAACTTTGATCTGGGACCTCATCTCCCCTCAATTAGATTTATCAAACAATTGCTTGAACTGGGATATAAATGCTGATTTATATGTTTTGCCCTTGAATTAATGAAATTTAAATTCTAAATGCTCCAAAATTTCGCGACATTGACTGTTTTTCTTCAAAATATGCAATCTCTTTGTTAAAATCACTCATGCTGGCTGATAGTTTCATTTTCAGAATCAGCACAAAAATAACATAAAAATAAGACATCAAAATTAAAACAATTTTCAAAAGAATTTTTTTTTGCATTCCTGTTAATTTGACCTCGTTTTTCTCCCGAATCGATCTCAGGGCCTCACACTCCCCTCAGAAGAACCCAACCGCCTCAAACCAGCCTTGTCGCTGATAAGAGGGAAATTTTTAGACCACCCAGGACCATATAAGCTCTCGGTATGAAGGTTCACGTGTTTTAAATAGTATGTACCAATTTTAAAAGACTTTTTGTGTTTTCATGATTTCCATTTACAACTTTTAATGCAATATGTTTCTTTTATTCTTTGTCTGATTTTCATTTTTTTGTATGATGAACAATTGCAATTGGAGTTTTCAGTAAGACTTTGAATTTTCTTTTAAACAAGATAAAATAGAATTCATTAAACATATACAAATACTGCTCTAGATTTTGCTAGGTAATGTGTTTTAAGATTAGGATGCATTTTTCCTTTAATTTTAGGATCTTGATGCCAGTTTCTTTTTTTTTTTTGTTCTTCCTGCTGTTGGCAGGATTATGCACCTCCCTAATAAAAGGTCTCTAATTTACCCAAGAATTATAAGGGCCACTTCAGGGTGAGGTTCAAATTTTTTTAAAACTTGTTGGAAGTAGAACAATGGCTTTCAGACACCTATATTGTTGTTTGATATAGTTAGCTACTTCCCATGTATTTATCAATAATAAACAATAGTCAAAACATTTTTTAATTTTTATGTGGGGTATTACATTGTTAAATCTTCATGAAAAGCATCAGCATCTCATTTTTTTGAAATCTCTCTTTCAAGAGGGAAGAAAGTGCTCTAGTTCTTTTGTAACAATTAACGAATATTTCTAACTATTCTTATGCTCATAATATAAAATTTAGAGATTTGTTACTTTCTGCTATACCAATTTTAATTGTCACTGAATTTTTTTTCTGAAGACACAACATTATTTAAGTATTACAATATTTGAAGTACAAGATTCTGACTGAACTTTATCGTTTCAACCTTACCGTTCTTTCCCAGTCACTAGTGATGAGGTTTCAACTGTGCTTTCGTTTACCAGCTCGGACATAAGTCTAAGCTATTTATTGAAACACGCGATGATGTTAGCAAGAGATTGTTTTCATGTTGGCATGTTGAAAAATTTATATAATAAAAATTTCTTTTTAATATAGTGGTAAATATTTTTTTCTTCTATTTATATACTTTCTAATGTTAGGTTTTTTTTTTCCTACCTCCTTTAAAAGTTGTGGAAGTTTCGCAACTTAGTGGCACTTTCCATCACATCAAATGCAGGAGTTGATAGAAAGAGATTATAAATGTAAATATGTTGTAGCATTCAAGACCAATCAATCAGCGATTTCCACTCTATGGTTAATTTTAGGTGGTTAAGGTCAGAAACCTTCGATTTTGAAATCGAGATGCTTTGCAAGAATCAATGAAATGCTGCAATATGCAAGTATTCAATTGTTCATGGCAATTTATTTGATCTTTTTTTTAAAATATCGCCATCTTTTTTCTCTCCTCAATGCAAACTGCGCAATCTAAATCTTATAAGCTTTTTTCCTCTTGGACATTTTGTATTCATTAAAGAGTTAAAAGTAATTTTGAGGGAGGAAAATGCGTCACCCAAATATGCAAGAACAAAATTTTGTATATAAATTGCATTTGGTTTATAATATAGTAAAATTTTATATGCAGTTTCATCCCGATGTTGTTCTGCTGGATGATCAACGTTAATTGGAAGCCAATTTTATACATTCGAATTGAATATAGTAATTTCATGTTTCTTATTATTAGACACTAAAAAGATGAAAATTCGTTTATGTGCTGATGCACAAAGTTGATTATAAGGAATATTTTTCAAACTCGTTAATAAATGGTAGTATTCAAAGACCAATCAATCGGGTATCTCACTCTATGGCGGATTTGCACAACTTTTTGATTGATGCTAATCGCAGTGGTTCAACGAGATGCTTTAAAATCTGTTTATGCGATTGTGGAATACATTTAAAGTATTCAAAAGTTCGCTTCAATTTCTTTAATTCTCTGTCCTTTTTTGAAAATATCGCAATCAGTTTTGTACAATCTTGAATAATATAACTGTAAAGGGAACAAGCTTTTGCTTGAAAGCGTTTTTCATTCTAAATTTTTAAATTCATTGTAAAGAACATTACGAATCTTGCTTATCTAACAGTTTACTGAAAAATTTATTTTTAAGAGCAAAATGTTTTTTTCAGATATGCAGGAAAATCATCTTACTTAAATTATTAATATTTTAATTTTCAATATAGTAAAGTTTAACATCAGTTTGATCCCGGCGCTTAGTCGTTGGGTAATTAACAATAATTGAAAGTGAATTTTCAACATTCCATCTAAATATAAAAATTCTACGTTGATTATTATTGAGAAGTAAAACCCAGAAAGTTACTTTCTATGCATATGTTATTAAATGCACTGAGTTGTTCTTCATGAAGGTTGTATCTCACTCACACGACGCCAGAAGGCGCTGCCTGCATTGGCGATTTAAAGCTGTTTGAACTTTGTAATTTTTTAAGAGACTTTTTTCGATTGACAGTAATGGAGCATGACGCTTCTAACTATCCGCGATGTTCTATTTTGATATGGTGTAAAGGGCAACTGTCTTGTTCCAATTAAGTATATACAAGTTACAATTTTTTTTCATCTGTCTTCAGATCTGTATACTTTATCTAACATGGGAACTTGTCTTCACTCCTTCATGAGAGATCCGACCTGCTGAATTTGGCTACCTCATAGAATCCCCTAGACACAAAAAATTATTAATCCTTTTCATAGCTAATAGAGAATATTTGATGATGTTGTGCCAAGACTTTTCGGAAAGAAGAAACAGGATTCCTGTAAATCAATGATGGGTAGGAAGGACGTAATGATGGAAACCAAATCGAAAGTGCAACTTCGACAACCGCAAACTATCAATAATTTTTTATGATCCTCCTATTATTTGAAGAAAATAATGACGCTCGTTCAAGAAAATGTGAATGCTTTAATGGAATTTTAAACTTGAAGAAGATATTACTGTAAGAAAATCGAAGAATTATTTTATAAATTATTTGATTTATGAATTTCTTAGTTGATGAAGAATAATTATTTGATGAAATTTTTAATTCATAATTTTGATAAAGCGAAAGTTATTTGAAGACAAATTAGCTTATTTCATACCATTTTCATGTTGAACTTAATTCTTGTGTTTTCTCACTAGAATATTTGTTATTTCGAAGAATACTTTGATTCTTTTGAGATTGCAATTTTGATGCTTTTGAAATTAGAACCTTGAAGATTGTGAATTAATACAACGATGCTGATGAAAGCTGAAAGTTGTTTCAATTCTTTTTAATTGATGATTTCATACAATTAAAATGTTGCTGGATGTAAAATGTGCCATGCCATCTTAATGCTTAAATAAAATTCTCATTTTGTATGAGGAATAAGAAAATTAAATTGCCGCCTACAACGTGCAGGTAGACGTTAGATTATTCGGATAGTTAATTTACTCCATTAAAGATGTTCATGTAGTAAATGCAAATGAGCATGTGCAAGTCTGCTAAAAGAACATTTGTTAACTATCTATCACGATTTGAAATTTCAAATTGCTTTGTTAAGAGTACCATGGATATCAAATTATGCACAAGAGATATAATTGAAATTATATTTTCAGCGAACTAGTTAGTCGCCGAAGGGGGCTATTTTAACTAAAATTGCAACTTAAGATTGGTGAGAATATACTAACTAGTTTAGGGCAGAGTAAGGGAGGTCTGTAACGGGATGATTCGTCTTTATATTTAAGTCCAATTTTAATCATTACCGTAATTTCTTTTGGTATACTTCGTATACGATAAAGTTTTAAAACGAAAAAAACATCCAGTTTCACCATCACATACAATAAAGAGCTGCATTTGCAGTTTTCCGAAAATTATATGTTATGTGTCACGACAAATTTTCGATTCATATTTGAACGAAGCATTGACTCCTGATTACCTGTGAAGCGAATTGAAAATAATTTCAGGATGAATAGGAGATAATAGCCTTCGCAACTCAAATACCCGTACTCCTCTTTAATCAATACATCGATAGACAAGAAAATATATAAAAAAGTTTTAAAAAGGGTGTGATTTTAGTCATACAGGCCATATCGTACCGGCACTGCTAATTTTCCAAATATGAACTCAAAAATTTGCACTTGAATTTAATAAGAAAGTACAAATTATATTGGAAAAGGATTGAATGCCCTCTTCCACCAAACAGGTAGGAGATAACAGGTTTTCATTGCACCCAACATAACTCAAAGAACAAACAATTTCTCCATAACAGATAAATAAATTGTATGTAGCAACTGAAAAAATAGGCAGATATTCTGCGATTTAGTCTTAAAAAAAATCGAAAAATTAGAAATTCTAGCCCGAAACATCGGTGAATATATTGCTTCAGGTTTGATACGTCTGTCTTGTCTTCTTTTGTCTTTATTGAGTTAGGCATTGTAATCTGTAGGAAATGATTTTCACATCACGCAATGTTAGAAAGATCGCCAGCCAAAAAAATATTAAAGTGTTACAAAAAAGAGAAATTAAAATTTCTACTTCGAATTAAGTGTCCAGGAAGAACAACTATTTTAACAGTGCGTTAACAGTGGTAAAAGCAAACGAATATAAAATTTGTTGAAACAAAATTTGTTTGGATTTAGTTGTAAAAATAGAAAAGAATTTCTGTGAAGTGTTTTAAAAATTAGTTTTGAAAAATTTAATAAAATTAAAGAAAATTACAATAAGCATAATTGGTATATTTGAGAACATTTTTTTATAATTTCCAATGTGTTTTAAAAACACATTTGTGCCATAATATCCTCCAAAGTTATTAAGGAAACATTTCGCTTAAATTTGAATCAATTAAAACGATAGTTAAAATTTTAAAAATCCCCTTCTTAGTGAGCTACTTCACTGAAGAATAAACATGTGTCAAGTTCGGTATTTCTAAGTCGAACGGTCTGACTTGTAGAGTGATTTGAACAATTTTTGCGTCTCGCAATTTACAGTAAGTATAACAGCCTAAAACAACTATGTTAAACAGTTTCCCTTAACCTTCAATTCATAAAATGTGAACACATATTCTGTTTACGATTCATGTATTTAAGCAAAATAAATGACAATTTTAAATTTCCATTTATCACAATAGAACTTCTTCAAAGTTTATCTCAAACCCACCCACCCCTGAAAAATCTATTAATTCATGGAAACTTCCCTACACATTCGAAAACAAAAGGCTGTATGCATAAGTTATAACCTCAACAACAATATCGCATCACATCTAGACATCATTTATTTACTCGTTTCATTTAACAATGTCCTGGAGATCGATTTCTCAAGCATTCCAACCCTGCGACGTCTCCTTCGAAACTGAGAGAGGTCGCACCATCCTTCTGAGAACGCAAAGAGCCCACGGCAGACAAGGGTGTGGATCAAACGATTTCTTGGAGTCAGCAATTTTAATAGTTGGATAAGTATCGTTCATCCCTCCCCTCACTTCGTTAGTTCAATTCCCCGAATATAACCTGAAGAAAGGCCTCTTTAAAGTAGCTTGGAATTGATTAGGCTGGGGCGGATTTTTCCCACTGGCAACCGCGGGTGGTGTTGTAATTAATAGGAGGGTCTAGTAGAGATTTGGGCATTTTCTCAGCTCCAAATGCTTGTTCTGTCGGATTAAAATTCATCATATAATTCATTATAATAGTTAGAGATAAAAGTTTTTAGAGTTTCAAAAGTGCATGAAGTTTCTTGGAATTGCGCATATGCTTCAAGTTATAAACCCGTGAGAAATAGTACCTTTAGATGAATGTGCATTCTATCCCATGCACGCTCGTTTTTTTCCATTTTTTATTCAGGAAGATATATTTTTAAATATATAGTGAGTGTTATGCAAACAGTACTTAATGTATTTTCTGATATGGAAAAGAATTTCTTTGCTCATAAAATGAACTGAGGCATCCATATCCAAAAAGGAATCAATGTGCCCGAGCGGTTTCTGAAATTCCAGCTAGAGGAAGTAAACCGCAGTATATGTTTGATTATCAGGGCCTCTTATCAACCGAATTCTTCTTTTACCAAGTCTATATCCAAAAAATTAAACTATGCATATCATTTTTTAATAAACCCAACAAATATTTAAGAAATGGATGTTAGAGTCGGTATCGCAGCCAAATTTCCGCGGTTTTTTCAAAATGAGGAGACTTCTAAAAGGACTGTATCTGGAAGTGTTCTTTTATAACTGGAGAATATATTTAGGGGAAAAAATTCCAGGCATTATAATGAAAAAAACTGAGAACACACTTAATAAAAAAATAAAAAAATGCAAATGAACCAGCGAAAATCGGTAATATTCGGGATTCTTCTTAAAAGCGCTAATTAATGCTAAAAAAATATGATGTAAGATGATTGATGACTGATAAAGGTGTTTATTAAAATTCTAATGCCGGTTCTTGCTGTTTCATGTTTGTAAAATCTTTGGAAATCATAAAACGTTGTTTGCATACGAAAAAATAAAGAATACATATAAAATAATAAAAATAATTTAAAATAGAAGGATTTGCTGAAGTATTTTTTGTAATTATTTCAAAGTAATTCAGAATTGTAAATTATTACTTACGGTGAATAACATGCATATTGTATAAATTTGAAATTTTATTCGGAGAAGCTAAATTTGCAAAGTTTATCAGTCTAACCATCTGTTCCATGAAGTTTAATATCGATTCGAACTCTTTCTTAACTCAACCATCTCTTCAAGATACTCCTCTCCCGCAAAGTTTTATCAAACCTCTCTAAGAAAATGTTTCGCAATTTCATTAATTTACCAGCACAGAAGGATTGCAGCCATTGTGAGATATAATTCCTGCAATTGTTCACAAACATAATTCATTTACTCTCCCTGAAACAATATCAGGGTCATATCTCACGCAAACTGTCAGATAATACGGCGTCTCTTTCAAAAATGATAGAGGTCACACTATTTGTCAAAGAACACATATGGCCTTCGAAAGGATTAGAGAGCGATGCAAACGATTGCAGGGCATCAGCGGTTTTAAGAGTTATATAATTATCGTTCGCCCCTCCTTAGGCTCATTACTTCCGATTCCCGAGGGTGATCTGCAGAAAAGGTGTCTTCACACTCATTAGGAGTAGCTGATTTTAACCATTGACTGTTCAGGAAGTTTGTAATAATAAAGAAGTAAACGATTTAAATATTGAACTAAATATAAACAGAATATGTTCTTAATAGTATTTTAAATCACCTGCCGAAACTTTTTGAAAAACCAGGGAAGAAAAATTTCAAGAAATTATTTATTCTCCGATACTATCCCTAAAGCAATTAATTTTCCAAATGGTTCCAAAATTTCAATCCTACAAGTGTTACCGATATCCGAGCTTCTGATGATTAAAACGATCAATTAATGAAAATGAAATTAGTGATATTTGTATAACAAAGATGGTGAATAAAAGCGAAGCAAATATTAACGTTGATGTTGAAATTGTAAGTTGTGACTTCAAACACTTCAGATGGCAGAAAGTTCCTCTTGCTGCATTTCGTGATTTATTACTGGTCATTATCCCCCATATTCCTAATTTCATCATTTGTAAGGGTCTTAATGTGTTTTTTTGTTCAATTACTTAAAATGTTTCGCTTTTGATTCATCTCTTTGTCCTAATTGCCTGTTTTCATATTCTTTTGTGTCTTACATCTCTGGTTTCGTTATACAGATACTATTCCAACGTCATTCATTATTTTTCTAGAGGCAGATTCGTTGGTAATGCATAAAAGTGGATGCTGCCGCTTGAATTTTTGGCATTTTGTCGCTATAAAGGACGTTAAATGCCATGAGTTCAATATAAAAATATACGAGTCTTGTCCAATTTAAAAAACAGTCCGTTTCGTTTTATATAAAAATTGACAATTTATTATAGACAGCTTGACTGAGATTAATCTCAGAAATGTTTAGTAATTTAATTATAATATATGATGCGTATTACAGAATTTAGATTAATTTCTCCTGAAACCTAACAAAAATTTTGAATTTGCTTAAAACTAGCATATTAACTTATAATGGAAGAATAAAAGTCTCCACCTAGCAAGAGCTAAGTAATAGTAAGAAGTGAATACCAATCAGAGAATAAGAATGAGCAACGCAAAACTCATTTATGAACGAGTTTCTGTTCAAACCAGTAACTCTCCGATTTAAGAAATCTCCAATCCATCTGGATCCTACATCAAACGGCAAGCTCTAATCAGACTTTCTTAAGTGCAAAACCGTTGCATTCTGTGTTCTTTGTATTCGCTTAATTAGCTTTATTTGAAACGGCTATTTAAAAATGTTACGATTGTAATAAGCAACATCGTTTGTTAAAACTTTAATAGCCAAACAGGCCCTAGAATTCGCCGAAAGGAACCATAACAACCAATTATGTCAGCCATACCACAGAAATTGGCTCTTATTTTAAATAAACATTGAGATCAACAGCAGTGGGAACACATAAATTAAAAATTTTTAAAATATCTGCGGGCCATAACTAAAAATCCATTTTCAGACAGAGTGTGGAGAATTTGAAGATTCCCATTGACCAAGCATTACGCCGGTAGACGGTCGGTTTAGCGAAAGTTCTGCAATACCCTAAAGAAAACAAAACAGAAAACTTGGCCACAGTAAAACCTAATTTGCATTATCCGAAAAGAGAATCAACGCTGCAAATGTTATTGATTTGAATTTGTGAGAAACAAACAATCACAGATGAGCGTTCGAAAAAATGTTACCCTAAAGTTTAAATTTAAGAATCCTAACAGTAACTGTATTATTGAGACCTTGTTTTCTTTCCTCACTTTTTAGCACACGTTTTGAAATAATTATATCTTTATTCACTTTCATTCAACAGTGCGGTCACTTCATGCTCATACATGCAAAATTACATGGTCAATCTGTTTATCGTCGTTTCACAAGCAACAACAACTATCTCATTTTTTTGAAATTTCAAACAGGGAGAAGAAAGCTGAATATTTCTGGTTTTTTTTCCTTATGTGATATGAACATGAGTCTGCATGGTGCTGAAACAAAAATTCAGAAATATTCGCAACTTATTCCAGAATATAATGTTTTTTCTTCCCTTTTTAAATTTCAAATAATTGATGGTGGTGTTACTTGTTCAGCGACGATATAGTGTAATATAGAGGCAAAATATGTAAATATTTTGTTTTCAATGGCTGTAATATTTCAATTGAAATTAGAGATTTTCACCTTAAAATCTATTCAACAAAAATTATGAAAAGATAAAAACATTTAAATAATGCAATAAACATTGCATTTACTGCATTGTAAGGACAAAATACATTCTTCCACTGGACAACCAAAAACATTAAAGGTGGAATTTAAAATATTTACTCTGATAGAAAAAAATAAATTCCAAGAGAACGGTGAGTTGCCGAAAGCATTAGGGATCAAAAGAATTTCTACATTTAATATGCTTCAAAATTTTTTATTAACCTGAAATTAATATTTAGTAAGATACAATTAAATAGTTGTTTTGTGAAGAAATTATATTTTCTTGTTTCATGGCATTACTATAATCAGCCCAACTGAATATTCTAGCAGATTTTTATGAAAATAAATCATGCATTTCAACCCTTTCAGAATACTCTATAATACAATACTCTTCGCTCGCGAGAATTTGCAGATCACATTTGGAAAATTTTTTCCATCCATGCTACAAAAAAAAATATTCGCTCAACAAGCTGTACCACCTATCTCAATCTTTTGAAATTTCAAAGAGGAAGAAAATACTCAATTATTTTGCAATAATATCGATTTATTTTTTTGCACATCTGATTGGAAAATTCTGTCTCATATTTCTATGAGATATTAAAAAATTCAGTTACACTACTTGTTGGTTGCAGAAACTTGAGTATTTTCAACTTCATTGAAATTTGTTGCTGCTTGCTAAGCGATGAAGTGAAAAATTCTAGAATAGCAGCAATCAAAATTTTTGCATTATCTATTTTGCAAAGGTAATCATTTTTTTCTCGGGATGTATCTTCATCACGTCTGCAAGACATTTTTGACATTCGTTATTTGTAATCTGAACGATAAATTTCACTTTTGCTTTTGTTTAATTAAAATCATCCGTCATACGATTACTTGTCGTGACGTATTTTCCTGCATTCATTTCGCTGTAATAACCAAAGCTTTTAGAAAACCGCTTCTTTAGGATCCGTCAAATTTCTTTATATTCGTAATTTCACATTTATATAATTTTTTTATTAACTTTTCAACAAGTATTCTGAAGACTGTGATATTTTTCGAATGTCCTTTTTTTGAAAACAAGTGGTTACTACGTTTAAATTTTTAATACGTTTTAACTCTTTAATTCCGAGGCGACTTTTTCCTTCTAGCCTCTTTATAACCGGATAATTTTGGGAGGATGCGACAAGAAATGAACCCTCCCAACATGGGTGGTCCTTTATCCCACCCCCTGCTATAAACTTCCTTTAATGCGCACGGAAACGGGCTGCGGCTCAGAACCTCACCTCCCCTCAGAAGAACCCGACCGCCTCAAACCGGCCTTGTCGCTGTTAAGAGGCAATTTTTAAACCACCCAGGACCGCCTCGCTCTGAATGTTAAATGTTTTAAAATTGGATGTACGGAAATTTAAAATTACTGTTTTTAATATTTTTCAGGATTTCCGTTTACAACTTTTAAATACATACTATGTTTCTTTCATATTCTTTATCTGATTTTCATTTTGTATGATGGAAATTTGCAATTGGAGATTTTTTCTGCAGTTTGAATTTTCTTTAAACTTATAAAATAGAATTCATTAAATCTATGCTATTCATGCTCTTCCAGGTTCCTAGAGTAATGTATTTATCCACGTGCGGGAAAAGATGACGTAGTGGAAGCTCGTTGGCGTGTAACTGGCACACAAACCATTGTAGTGGACGATTCAGGATCAGTTCCATGTTACGTATAATACCTCCTTTTACACCAGTGTTGAGAGATGTTTCGTCGCAACCAACTTTGTTACATCTATGTCATTGTCAACGCATGACAAAAAAACTGTATATGTTATTTCCAATAATTTGCACTCTCCCGAAATTTACAGACATGTCGCCGATGTACTCAGAGCCAGGTTCTTTTATCAAGCTTATGTGTTCTTCTATTATGACTTTTCCTCTGTTGTCTTCCATTGATAGAGTCGTGTTTTTTCGCCCATCGAAGTATAAACCAAACTGGTCATTGTCATAGTGTTTTATGACCTGAGACAATAGAGTGGTTCTTGCCTTTGTTCTCCCACGCCGAATTTTATTTCTGTCAACAACCTTCAAAACATTGCTTTCTGAGATAATGCCCACATCTTGAAGCGCAGCTGACACGATGGCAGCGCCTGCTCGGTCGGAAATGCCAAATCGGTCCAATGTTCTAACTGCAGCTAAAACTTTTGTCACTGCAGGTGTGACTGTGGGGAAGATTCCATGAAGTACCACTTCCTAGTTATGGAGGGTTGGGAGGATAAAGCAGGAGACAGAAAAAAGATGGGATTGCCTACTGCTTTAGTTGTTTAACCGGACTGATTTAACGGTGTGATGAGGGGAAGCAGAGTCATAAAATGTTGCAATGACCATTATACTACTCACTACGTAGTACTCACTACTCATTAATCATCACTTTTGATTATTTATATTGGAAAGAAAGCAATTATTTCAAATCTAAAATCCTACAATCAATAATCAAAATTAAGTATTTTTAAATTTTTTAAAAAAATTCAACCCTCCTTGCGGCAGTATTAAATTTAGAATTTAATTTTTTTATTATTTTTCTTTTAATCTCCATACCATGGGACATCTTTTCCGCATAAGTAGGTTTTGATTAATAGTAACATTTTCATAAAATCGTATAATCAAAATTCAGTATTTTTCCATTTTTTTCCAAAATTCAACCCTCCTTGCGGCAGTATTAAATTTTGAATTTAATTTTTTTTATTATTTTTCTTTTAATCTCCAACCATAGAACATCTTTTCCGCATAGGTAGGTTTTGAAATTCCGAAAAAAAATTTTCTATCCACCCTATTACATATCATGACTTCTGCAGGAGAAAGTAATTTTTTGGGGAAAAAGTTCTGCTCTACAGAACATTTTACTCATCAAGTTTTATCGATTGTAAAGTGTAAATCATTTCTTTGAAAATAGCATTTAAAGTGCGAAATAGTTTTAAATTATACTTTCGGCATTTGAATGTAAGCAGAGAACTTCTCTTTCTAAAAGTGGAGACAACCCCATTTATGTTTAGAACACAAAATGTCAAATATATTCCTAAATACTCATGTCATATTTACCAAAATTTATTTCTTTGGGTAATTTTTCAAGATAAATATATTTATGACATAAGAAATGGGTGTTGCTAATGAAAATTTTGAAGTTAGAACAATTTTAAATATTTAGATGAACCCTTTAGACGTTTCTATCAATACAATCTTTTAATATAAGTTATTTCCTGCTGATCGGTATTTTTCTTTTCAATGTAGGAAAGAGTGGGATAAAACAGGGAACAATTGATTCTGACGCTATTATTTTCCCTATCTAGCTGACAGATACTGAATTACACTCTGCTAATCAAGAAGGAGAAACAGCCATAGTGGCGTGTTGTTGCTGTTGAAGGCAATGCATCTGTGAAGGTCTATTTGTTTTAAATCATCAACTCTCTAATGTTTGTTTAATTTTAAAGTGTCCTTACTTAAAACTCATTTCAGATATAAGAACGATATTTAGTCCAGCTTATTACGCGTTTACTATGGATTCATACCCTATCAAACAATAAGGATTTACATCAATAATTGCGCGGTTTTATATCGTTTACATAACCTCTGCACTCGAGGTAAAACTGGGTACTCCGAGTGACATAAGACCGGGACACTCAGTATTGATGAATCCTCCGATTAAGAAGAAAAAAACACATCGAACGTTGATTATTTATATTTGAATGATGTATTGTCAAACTTAAATAAACAAGAAGGGTGAAATAGATGTGAAAACTCCCTTAGCTGAGTTCAGGAATGCTGCAGTTAAATGAAAGAAGAAGAAAACTGCCTTGCATGTGATTTTTGTAACTAATATTCTTAAATTGCCCTTTACAGTAAAAATGATAGCAACTTTTCCACTGAAAATCAAATTTTTCTAATTTTTCATAACGTTAATATGCGTATCCGGTATTACCTGAATAGTGGGGTAAAAACGGGTAGATTGATTCTTTTATAAAAAAAAATTGATAAAAAGTAATGAAATAGTGATTTCTTTGGAAATATATATTGTACTGTGATAATGAATGAATATTTTACTAAAATTTGACAATTTCTATGTCGAATATTTTAACTGCAATAGACTTTCGAACTCCAGCTACCCGGTTTTACCCCACTTTCCCCTACAAGGAACGAAAGCAGAATAATCCTGGGATTTTTTTCCCCCGCGACTGTATCTACGGTTAGAGCAAGCATATCTAGTCACTTTTTGTTATGCATTATTTTATTTTTTTATTATTTACGTAACTTTAAGACTATTGAAAATATTATAATTCTTTCTTGAAAGCTGCAATTTATAAGCGATTATTGTGAATATATTTATTTCCTGGAAAGTACTACTAAGTTTAAAAATTTCTGTGACTTTTTAAAGGACGTATAGAAAAAAGCATACATTTGGATGTTCACGGAAGTGTTGAAAAAATTTGTACCACTACATTAATGTGAATTTTTTTATATAAAATTCTTTTAAAACCCTCCCGTCAGTCGAACAACTTAAATATTTCATAATTTCTCTAATTTATAGCTTAGACTTCTATGTCCGAGCTGGTAACCGAAATTTAGAGTTGAATTTCTCATCAATGCCCAGGGAATATAAAACTTTCTTTTACGTTCGTGGTGAGGTTTTTTTTCCCCTCTATATGGTGAAATAATTTTAACAAATATTTTCAAATCATTTTCAAGGTAGTACTTCCTGTTATAAGCAAGAATTTAGTGGCGATTTGATAGGCTAAAAATTTGCATCCTCATCCCAAAATTGCGCTTGTGCTGGTTCTGAACGAGACGCTAATATAATTAAATCAGTCTAGCCCAAGCCAGTTTGATCTGTATAAAGTACTTTTATCGATCTTTGCTAATGGATATAGGGAAAAAAGTAATAGTAATCGAAGTTTGCATTTATTTGGAATAACTCACTAGCACCTGCGCAGAAAGTAATTTTCTTCTTTTTTCTGATCAATAATTATTCTATTTAGTTGGAATGTTTAAAATTGACTTTTAATAAATGCTGATCACCCAACGAAACAACATCGGGATCAAACTGCATAATAAATTTTACTATATTATAAATTAAAATGCAATAGATGTAAATAAGATTTATTTTTTGCACAGTTATAACAAGACGCATATATTTTTTTAATTACTTTATTAGTAAAGTGTTAAATAAGCTATAATTTTAGTGTTTTTTTATTATGAGTTCAAAAATTGACCAGAGCAAAAAACGCTTCTAAGATTCTGATTCTGCAGTTGCATTCTTCAAGATTATATAAAAACTGATGGTGATATTTTCCAAGAAGAACAAAGAAATCGCCACGATCAGTTGAATAATATTTATGGATTATACAATCGCATCAGAAGATTTCGAAGCACCTCATTTAAATATTTTGAAGTTTTCCTACATAGCGTTCTAAAAATCCGCCATAGAGTGAAATCCCCAATTGAGTGATCTGTGAATGCTACAATTTATTAGCGAGCAGGGAAAATATTCGCTGCAATCAATTTGAAATTAAAAATTTTATTTGGAAGGTACTACTAAGTTTTAAAACTTACGCTACTTTTTAAAGGACGTAGGAAAAAAAATACATTTCGGTGTGCACGGACGTGTTTAAGAGCTTGTACCACTATATGAAAATGAAATTTGTGTATATAAATTTTTGTTTTAGAAATCGCAATAGCGACGTCCAAGGATATAAATCAGCTTCTTTAATTTATAGCTTAGACTTTTATGTCAAAGCTGGTAAACGAAACTTAGAATTGGAATTCTCATAATTTTAAGGGCACGGTGATTGAACGATGAGGTTACATTTTTATTCTCATCTTCAGGTTTAAACGCCATCAATTTTGTCAATGGATGTAGTTTTATGATGTCTATTTGAAATTCGAGTAGGACCATCAAGTTCCCTCAGAATCATGAATTTCAAATATTGGAAATTTGGAGAAAAAGTTGTTGAAATTTTTGCAAATAATTGTAATAATAATTCAAAGATTTATCTTTTCTATTATAATAAATTTGTATAATAGAAAAGATAAATCTTTGAATTTTTTGATGGTGAAAAGTAACATTGCTGAAGAAAAAAAAACCGGTTTCTCATTTGGCAAGTAAATTTTAAGGTTTAAGGGTATCTTGAGGCTGCTGATTTCAAAATTAATTTTACTTTTGCAGAATGGGTTCTAGGTATTGAGCTATATGCACATTGTCAACATTTCAATCGTGTTTGCTGTAGGGTTGGTCAAAAAAGTCAAACATTTCTTTTAACGTTTTTGTATATTTGAGAGTAATAAATTTTATTTTATCAAAACCAATTTATAACTTCCTCTCACGGATTTCTTTCAATGTTGCCAAAAATATGTGAAATTTCTTTAATTCGCGATTTTTAGTTCCTAATACATATCACAATCTACATACATCATTTTGTCGATTGAATGCAGCAGGTCAATATATATGCATAACAGAAGTCAAATAAATAGGAGAACTACAACATCACCTAAAAATTAAATTTTGAAGTAACAAATCATGGCTTAAGAAGCAACACAACCTATCTAATTTTTTTGAAATTTCAAACAGGAAAGAAACATTCAATTTTTCGCAGCTAATAACGAATATTTCAGCATTTTCTTATGATGAAACCGCATGTTCTAGGAAGACATGAAAACAAATTCAGAAATATATGATTTTGGATGAGAAAAAATGAGTTTTTCTTTCCACTTTGAAATTTCAATAAATTGAGAACGGTGGCGTTGCATGTTAAGCGACGAAATGAAAAATGAATACACACCGAAGGGTGACCCTTGATGAAGTCCCCAGATTGGATTCTGTCCTCATTTTACAACAGTCATTCTACCGCTTAAGTTCAATTTGTTTGGTATATTTTTGTTGAGCGCATAGCAAGAAGTTATTTAGGTCTAACAAATATAAATTTATTTATTTTCTATGTTTAGGGTTACATTTGCAAATGTATGATCCAGAACAAGAATATTATTTAATCTTTCAGAATGTATGCCAAGAAAACAGAAAGTAATAAAAAATATTATGTTTTTTTAAAAAAAGCGACTTCGCGCGCGGCTCCTAGGATATAAAGTAATGGAACAAAGATATTAAGAGCGGTGAGGCACGCATATAGTGGCGGATTAATGCTAGAGATTCCAAAGCGAAATTTCCACTGTATTTAAGAGTGAAATGATATAAAAGCTTTTTGATGAAGTAACTAAACAAGCTTATTTTATTTTCATTTTATTGGACTTAAGGCAACACTATAATGTATTTTTCCATTATCATTTTGATCGATATATTCATTTGTTGAAATGCATTTATTTATTTCTTTAATTAATATATTTTTAATATTTTAATCTTTAACTTACATCATTTGGCACAAATGTTATGTAATTTCTGCATAGATGTATCTTGCGATTTAGATATTAGTTTCTATTTTGGATAAATTTGATTTATTGCATTAATTTATATTTATTATTGATTTATATTTGAGACAGTTCCATTGCGATTTCAGTGCTGCGTGCATATTATTATTGAAATACTTTTTTCACTACATCTCGAAAATAGAGTTACTCTGACAAAAATAATGCCTCATTTGCAATCAGAAACACCAAATTACCCTAAAACCACTGGAATATGATTGGCAAAAATCAGTGTTCGTCACTACAGTTTTTGTGGTAATTATTGTCTGAATTTAACAATTATAACATCAAATTAGGTTAATTTTTAAATAGTTAATACTTCAACCAAAAATATACCGGAATTACACATTTCCCAACTTGTAATGCATATTTACAAGCATACCAAATTTCATAGCTCTAGGTTCAACGGTCAGCTCTGCAGAGCGCACACATATTCTTCTTTTCCTGTAGTAGAGATACAAATATGCTACAACTATTTTTAAATAAATTTTTGAGACATCATTCTTTCGTCGTTTAACAAGCAAATTCACCCACTTCAATAATTTGAAATTTCAAAGAAGAAGGAAATACTCAATTTTTCGCAACAAATAACGGATATTTCTGATTGGATATTTCAGGATAATCGTTGTAACATCGTTTTTTCCTTCAAAATCTTAAACATGCACTTTTTTAAACGAGATGTTGCCTCTGCACAAGTAAACACACTCCCTCCAATTATTATTAAGTGAAGGAAGATATACTATTTTTCTCTGGATTGATAGAACTCGGAACATATGAGCTGTCGAGAGATGAATAAACCAATTTTTCAGAAACTTTTAGCTGAAAAGGACATTCAGTATTAAGCACACATTCATTCATTTGTCGAATCCAAACTGTACGACTCAAACTTATTTAATTCAAACGATATAAACTCAAAAAAAATTCGCTGTTTTCGACTTCTAACCAATTCAAGAAACTCGGCGTCAGGGTTGAGATTGGTAAACAAACTGATCGTTGCCAAGGGGAGAAAGAAATAAAGGTCTTTTTTGTGCCACGCATAAGCGTTTTATAAAATATAGATATCGCCAACAGAAATGTACTGTTACATTCTAAATCTGGAACTTATTAGCAGTGAGCTACCGTAATTACAGCCGAAAAGCTCTACGATCATTTACCAGAAAAAAGGTCCATTGTTCTGTGAATAATTGCTAGAGATTAATTTTCGTTCTGTTTTATTTACGCCGCTCTTAAATCTTTAAGATTAGCACCTAGTATAACTATAACCAATTATGACCAACAAAGAACTATGTCACTCGTCAGAGTCATGTCTCAAATATATTAAATGTTTTTAATTATAGAAAAAGTGGTGAGAAACAAAAGATTGATATATTGATTAACTGTTTTGATTGCATTTAATCAAAATACCTGTCCTAATACATAATACTAGAAAATCACTCGTCATGGTATGACGGGTACAAATTGTCTCTTCATTCGATAGATTTCCCGTCGAATTTGACGCGTTTAAATAGATATATATGCGATAGAAATGTTTAACATTGATTGAAAACAAATAAAATAAACATATGTTTTATTACAGGAAATATTTGTTTTTATTTACATACATTTTACATAATTTTTTATTCAAAAAACCTCTTGGTGAACAACATTCCGTATGAAGTATTTTTCGTTGTTTAACAATTTCATTATATTTCAATAACCATGAAATTCTCAGCTTGTCAAACATAAGTCAAAATCGAAAATTTCAAAGGAATTCTTTTTTGAAATTCTAATCAGAACAAAACACTTCTCTGCTTGTTAAACGTTGCCAAAAAATATTATCACATTATATGATCGCGACTGCAATAAATATTCAGATGCATCGTGGCGTCCAAACTGTATCAAGCGAATGATATACAACTGACGTAATTTACTACTTTCTATTAAAAACGGAAATTAATTTGAAACACATGATTAATATAATTAAATTAGCGAGATAAATTTTATATCAATCGATAGAAAATTTTATTTCTCTATTTTAGAACTATTAAATTTGAAATTAGAACGACAATTACTCTTTAAAATTTAAAATTACTGAAATTAAGGTTCTCTAACAATGAAATAATGCTGTTTAATGTCTCGCTGTGCTATGGCGCGAGTTTTATTGTTGGTGACGTCAGAGCGTTACTGAGAGACAGATATTGTATTAGTAATATCTAAAAGGTCTACAAATCAACACACAAGAATTCAATTATGTTGTCAAAAGTTTTATTAAATTAAAATTTAATTCTGGTATGAATTTGAGGAAAGATAAAAGCTTTAACATGCTAATTATTAACAATTATTTCTATGCTTTTCAAACTATGGTTTCGTTTAATTTTCAATCGCTCTGAAACATTATCTGAAATCTAAAAAGTTATGTAAACGTAAAAAGATATTCATAAGTGTTATAGCTTGATTACTAACCATTTAACTATGATTGTTCTTATAGTATATATCTAAATATAGCATATACCTTGATTTTATTCTAACATATAAGTAAATTTAATGTATAAAAACGTGTAATAAAAAGAGAAACAGCGGGGTCTTTCCAAGTAATGATAAATGCTTGCAGAGTCAATCGAAAGAAAAGATTTCATTTAAGGGCAAGTCAGCTCAGTTTTCTCCTATGAAAGCTTCTATACCTAGGAATCACAAGTTGCTGCATTTTTTTCTTAAAGAATAAGGTAATAAAATATATTTGAATACTTCTATTTGCTGCAGAGACGGAGTTTACTAAAATTTGAATTCTAAATTTACAGATAGTTTTATCAAATACGTAATGGTTATTGATGCTCAGTCTTGAATAAAGAAGCTGCATGTACTGCTTTTGTTTACTTCCAAATCTTTGTTTCCAATGAAAGTCAGAGAGCTGAGTCATATAACCACTTTCTCAAGAACTCATCCACATACCTTAAATATGCATCTTTTTGCATTCTTTTTCACAGATGTAATTTCTCCAAAATAATATTTTTCGACTTGGAATATGAAAACATCTACTAATAATGCTTCCAAAGTCTTATAAATGAAGAATAATTTCTTTCCAAATTAACTTTTGACAATTTTGTTTATATTTGATATAAGCCGTTTCTTTCAAGTTAAGTAATTAGCTGTGAATTCTTTCGAAAATTTCATAACTTAATGCGCAGTTATTCATACAAAATTCTGGAACCCAAAGATTTTAATCCTCCTTTCATTGATTTTACTGAATCGTAAATAGCATTGCAATTTACAACTTGAGGCTTGGGTTATACTAATTAAACTTTTATTTTCTGCTGATGAATGTTTTTAAGAATTAATGAATGGAAGAAAGACAATCATTTATTCAGGTAGAATTCAAATATTAAATCTTTATCTTCACTTTCGATTTGAACTAATCTAGATGTTAGAAGGCCGATGTTTTCTGAAAACATTCCGTGTCAGGCCACTCACTCAAAGTGTTTAAAATGTTTTAAACTACATTTATAATGTGTCTACATCACGTGGAAGAGGCAGTGACCAAGTGTCACAAATGAGAATTACTGGGTGATTTTGGCATGCTTTAATATCATGTAATTAATATTAAAATTTTGATAGAAATTGTTAAAGAAAAATAATTATTCTTTCTTAAATCTTCTCAAATTCATCAAGAATGGAGAATTAATCATACAAAATTTGTTATTTGAAAAAGTGAATGAAGTTTGGTTTGTCATGTGACAGAGAATTTGTGTTAATGCATTTCATAAATTATTCTCAATTTTATAACAATAAATTTATTTCACTTCTAATAATTCCGATTTCAGACAAAATCAAACGTGCAAATACAAGGTACCCAATAAAGCTACATACACCCCCCTTAATTTTCGAACGACTGCAAATATAGTCATGAAAATGGTGATGTTTCCCCCCCCCCTAATTCTTGAGTTATATAATATCACCAACCGATAATGTCCTTTCACAAATCTTCACAACGTGAAAATTGTCTTCAACGACAACTATGATATCTGTTTTTGAAATAGTCGAAGAAGACATAGTTCGATTCATTGGTGCCGTCTTGTTCAACAAAAACCTCGGTCGATAATCGAAGTTCTATTCTAGTTTATGTTGTTGCAATAGACGTTAAGTTTTATACGTGGAGAAATTAACCATCGGGATTTTTTATGAAAAGAAAAAATTATGTTCCTGAGTAACATAATTTTAACGTAAGCATTCGCAGTAACGTTTAACCAATTGAATGTGACATCACAGATTGATCTTGTTCCAATAATTCAGTCAGGTTTTTATTGAGTAACATACACAAAAAAGGCAGTGATTAAGTTAAATAAAATTTAGCCAATTTTCCTTCAATAACAAGCTATTACGCACCGTGTAGTGATTTTTTTGTATGCACGTTTGGGATAGTTAACTTTCAGTTGGGCGCATCTCATCTGTAAGATTAAAAGTTAAATTTTTCTTCGGATTAAGGAAACGCTTCTCAAAATAAACTACTGGAAAATATTTTCCACCCATACTGGAAAAGTAAATCGTAGCTTAGCAAGCAACACCACCAACTCAATTTCTTGAAATTTGACTCAATTCTTTTGCAACTTACATCGAATAATTTTTTTGCGCATCAAGTTAAAATATGATTTCTCATAATTATTTCAGATGTTAAAAAAATCACATATATCACTTATTGGTTGCAAAAAAATTGAGTATATTCTTCTTCTTTAAAATTTCAAAAAATTGAGGTTGCTGGTGATTCTTGTTACACGACGAAATTCAAAATTCTAGAGCAGCAGCAAACTAAATTTGTACATTATCAATTCTTCAAAAATAACATTTTTTCTCAGGATGTATCTTCATCACGTCTGCATAACATTTTTTACATCCCTTATTTGAAATCCCGACGATATCTTTCATGTTTTTTAAATAGAATCATCTGTTATAGGATTACATGTATTGACGTATTTTCCTGTATTTATTTCGCTGTTCTAACCAGACCCTTTTGAAACAGAAGCTTCTTTAGGAATACATTCGTCCAATTTCATCATAGACAATATGCATTCACTGAAAACCTAGAGGCAATTCGAGAAAAGTAAAAAAAGTTTTGAAATCAGCAGCCGCAATATACCCTAAAACCGTTTATTTTACTTTGAAAATAAAGGGTTTTTTTTGTTCCCCATTATTAATTTTTCACCATCTAAAAAATTCGAAGATTTATCTTTTCTAGTTTATTGTCGTACAATTATTTTTTGAAATGTCAACATCGTGTTCTCCAGTTTTCCAATATATTTAAAATGCATCATTTTGAGGGACATTTAACGTTCTCTCCGAATTTCAAATATATATCACAAAACTACATCCATTGAAGAAATAGATGGCGCTAAAATTTAAAGAAGAGAATAAAAAAATCTATCCTCACACACATTGTTCTTAGGGCCCTTCAAATAATGAGAACTTGAACTCTAACTTTCATTTACCAGCTCGGACTTGAAGGCCCAAACTATAAATTAAAGAAACAGCGTTAAAAGAAGGTACCTTGTTTAGAATATTTGCAAAAATATTTATTTATATACAAAAATTTCGCATTAATAAAGTGGTAAAAATTTTATTAACGCATAATTGCACATTCCTTATGTATATTTTATGTCCTTTAAAAAGTCGCGGAATATTTTAAACGTTATAGTACTTTCCAAATATGAAATACAATGTTGTTTATAAGGAATATGTTTCATTCTCGTTAATAAATGATAGTATTCAGAGACCAATCGATCGTATAATTCACTCTAAGGCGAATTTTCACAACTTTTAGACGGATAACCTTCGCAGTGGTTAAACGGGATGCTTTAAAATCTGTTCATGCGATTGTGGAATGCAGAAAAAGTATTCAAAAGTTTGCGGTAATTAATATAATTATCTGCTTTTGTTTGAAAATATCGCAATGACTTTTTATATAATCTTAAATAAATTAAATGTTAAGTGAACAATCAGAAGTGTGTTGAACAAGCTTCCGCTTACACGTATTTTTTATTGAGGTAAATTTTTAAATTCACCGTAAAGAACATTGCAAATTAGGCTTATCTAACAGTTTATTGAAAGAAAGTTATTTTGAAGAGCAAAATGCGTTTTTTTCTAACTATGCAGTAAATAAAGCTTATTTACATTAATTATATTTTAATTTGTAATATAGTAAAGTTTAATATCCTGTTTGATGAAGATGCTGTTTCGCTCGGTGTTCAGCATTAATTGAAAGCCAATTTTAAACATACCAATTAAAACACTAATTCTACGTTTCTTATTATTGAACAGTAAAAACAAGAAAGTTACTTTCTGCTCGGATGCTACTGAGTTATCCTTCCAAAATGTGCTATCCCGGCCACAAATCGCCGGGAGGCGCTGCTTGCATTCACGAACTAAAACTGACTGAATTTTGTAATTCTGTGAGAGACATTGTTCGTCTGCCAGTGATGGAACATGACGTTCCTATCTACCCTAGATGCTTTATTTTGATATGATTTAAAGGGTTAGCGCCCGCCCTTTTATATAATTACCTTCTTCTCTATCTCTTATATAAATATTTGCCTTGTCCCAATGAAATATCTAAAAATCACACCATGTTTTCATCTGTCTTAAGATTGCACACTTTATCTCACTTGGGAGCTTGGCTTTCCATCCTAGATAAATACCAACTTCGATTACTATTACTTTATTTCATTTTTCCATTAGAAAAATAGATATAATTACTTTTTACAAATCGTACTGGCTTAGCTTAGACTGATTTAGTTATGTTAACACCTCGTTAAGAAACAACACAAGGGCTATCATATAGCGATTAAATTCTTCTAAAAGAAATTATCAAAGAAAAAATACCTCACCTTGAACGTGAAAGAAAGGATTTTATTAATTTCAAGGGTCCTAAAGTTATACAAATAGTTAACCTTTGAATCCATCGTGTAGCATATCTGCAACATGTAAAAAATTTGTGTTGGGTTGGAATCAGGTGGAATTTAAAGTAAATAATCTATGTTTTTTCTGCTATATTATATTTTCAGAAGGATCATTGCGCCTTTCCCTCCAATAGATGATTTTGGGGCTGGTGTTCACTTAATTTGGCGGGAAATAACATAGAATATCCGAACATTTCATTAGAAACACAACAAAAAATCATGCACTTAAGGGATAGAAAACAAAATTGAACATAACATAGAGTGTCTGCAGATGCTTGCTCTAACCGTAGTGCCTGCAAATAAAGTCTTATTTGAAGACATAATGTTTCCAAATAAATCCATCCAATATTTGCTGTCACTACTAGATTTTCCAACTATTTTTTAAATTTTAGATAAACATCCAAACGTCTGACACACACATACTGATAATAATTTTCCAAACACGGAATGTCTTCTTGGGCACCCTAATTAGGATTACTATCCATACGATAAAAATACCTTGTGAAACATTTTCTTGCATTTTGAGCAAGATTTTGGATATAATTTAAGGGAAAAAATGTTTGGTTGAACCAAACCACCCTTAAGGTTAAATAATAATTAATAGAAGGAAACATGTTTGCTTTCCCTTATTTAGTTTTTTATTCAATCCTGACAGCATTTCTAATAATACATAATTAGTTTATTTTCAAGGGCTAAAATCTTGCTTTTATCTTTCTAAAATAGAAAAATTTTCTTAAATGCTCCTCGAATGTGTATTGCTTGAAGATTTATAAATGATTTATCCAAACAGATATATTGTGTGAAGGAATCCTTAAGACCCCTTTCTGTTTCTGATAGCAGTAGACTTTCAAAATCAAAGATTTGCGGATACTGTATTTAAATTTTACTCGGAAGATCGAAGAAAAAGAAGACTGTTCAAGCTGATCCAATCAACATTTAGTTCTTCCGATTTCTAGAGTCCTGGTTTGAAAGTTTTCAAGTTTTTGGTCTTCTGACAAGAGAAAAACTCATCAACCTTCTGCAGAAACATAGCTATTGTTGAGCAGTAAATGTTTTTCAAAACATATAAAATTCCGAAGATATCTAAGAATAGCTTTCTAAATGATTCCGTGCTTTAAACTGGTCAAAATTATCTATGATCCAACGGAACAGCATTCTGAACAGCATTTTATACTTGCTAGTGAAATTTTCGAAATTGTGTCCTTTTCATACGTTTTTAAACAACAATATTATTATTTCGAAATAAAACTCTCGCACTCTTTAGATTGCCTTTTTCCGTCGATGAGAGTTAGTGATGGGCTGCGGTGGCCTAGTGGTAAGGTGTCGTAATCGGAACCATTGAGTTTCCTGTTTGAAACCCGATTCCACAGAAGATCCGACTTGCATTGGGACTGTTGCACATTTAATCATACGTATGGAGAAAATATCATCCCACTGGTGTGTTTCTGAAGTTTGGAGAGATGGTGCGAAATCAGTTACGTGACCACGGTTCAAAATTACTAGATCCGTACCAAAATATCTCTCGTGTTCCTTCAAAACGGGACGTTAATATAACTAAAATGCGTTACGTTAATACAGCTAAACTAGAGTGATAGTTAGAAAATTTTATTTGGTTGCAGGTGAGTGTGATGGATTGCTTAACTATAATCAATCCATGGGAATGCGTTTATTTGACGATTAAAGACAGAAGTGACCTGATAAATATTCAGACGTAACCTCCATGATCTGTTCACAGATAATGCTGGATGATATTCTTAGATGCTATAGAAGCTTTATTTTGCTATGTGGTCACCTTCGCGTATCTCTGCAGACTACAGATGTTGCCTCACCGCATATCCGGGGTCAGTCGATGGATTTTGTTGATGGATTCCCCTTCAGGGGATCTCAAGTCAATCTTTTTTTCAGTTTACGATAATGACACCCGGATTAATATTATTTTTTCGTCCCTTCCTCCCGTCATCCTCAGTGGCTTAGGTCATGGAAGCAGTGTCTTAGGGTGATGATATCTTTTTCCCCCCTCACAGTATTTGATTTTAAAAATTGGCATAACTGCACTAACTCTCAGTCAGCATGGCCAGTGGCCTAGAGAGAGTAGGTGACACCCGGAAAATTTTTTTTTATTATCCTAATCGTTATAAATGTTTCAAAAAGAATAAATAGCGCTAGTGCTTTGGCACTTTTTTCTTCTCCATATCATATTTTGCTCTAAAAATGACATATATGCAGTTATGTTTTGGCTCCATGTCACCCCCTAAATGCCAGTTTGAGGGGACTAGTTGCTACGGCAATGGTTGACGGTTTATCTTGAATGCGTTCATCGGTTTCCTTGCCATCGGCAGCTCTTCCGGGGGAGTATTAGGTGTTGGTGCACGTCATTTGGTGGTGACTGACGGATCCATTTTTACATGTATATGCACTAAAATTGCTATGTAATTTTCCTTGAGCCTCATTACTTTTAATGTAACTTTAAGTTAAAACATTGTGAATATGAATCCTCTGAGAAATTGATTTTTGCGACACATTGTAAATAATTGTGCTTTTTTCATCATCAGAAGCCAAGCCCAAGTTTCTGAGACCCCCCAAAAAATACTAGGAATATTTATTACAACTGTTTCAACGTAAAAATGTAAAATATACTTTGAAATGTGCCAGTATATGTATGAGCGAAGCGAAGAAGCCAAACACGCGATGAAACACATGGTCAGATATACCAAAAAAACCTAAATTAAAAAAGTAATACAAGCAATCCTATAGTATTTGAAGTAAAAGAAATTCATACCGCAAAAACAAGGAATCCATTCTAGTTCACTTTTTCAAGGGCTAAAAACTATTCGAAATGGATTCAAAAGAATATTGAAGGAGTTTTCTGTAGAAGCAGGCCCTATTTTTCATAAGAAATACTCTCATAGCCAGACTCCCAAAATCAACCTCAACAACAAAACCATGGAACAAACGTTAAAAGAAAAGGAAAACATTAAACACGCTAATAAGAGCAAACAAATCTAGCCATCAAGCAATTAATAAACTTTCATAATATAAGACTTACCCTATGAATCAACCAGATAAAACTTGCCCGCGCTTTCGAGGGAAAACAAGACAAGTAAAACTTCTCACTCCATTGGGCGCCAATTCCCAAAAGAGGAATAGAAAGGCAGAAAAAATAAAAAATAAAATAAAAGAAGGAAAGAAGAGGCCAAGACAGCAATCTCTTTGCCAGCATGGGAAGGAGACAAATTCAGAAGTATTAAGAGAGAAAAAACACATGGTCACATATTTTAAATATCCTGTTACCTGTGAGCAGTTAGCAATTGCGATTAAATAAATTAATAAGAAGCAAATTTTAGATTAAATGTGTACATCTCCCATGTTCTGAACACGCTGGAACGTGATGGTGACGTTACTAACATTCTGTTGTTTTATGATTCTGGATCGTCACTGTTAGCTTTCACCCCTCAGAAACACATATCATTCGTATATAAAAAAAATGCCATAAAATAAGAATGAATTAATCTAGGCATTAAATGCTAAGCTGAATATAGAATATCATGGTTGTCTCCGGATTGCTTAAATTCTACAAAACAAGAAGAAATAACACTGTTGTCATGAAAAACACTGTCGTATTTTTCATGACAACAGTGTATATTACGGAAGGAATAATTCTTTCAATCGAATAATCGGGAGTTGTTTCTCCAATATTTTCTCGTTTATTTCCAGGATTTTAGCGGGTTTCGGACTCGGCATTTGTGTTTTCGTTCTCTCCTCCAAGAAAAATTTGTCCCACAACTTGAAACATAAAAAAGTGCTGTTTTAAAGACCACATATCCAATTTCACTCTTCAAGAAAGTTCCAATTTTGAGTTCCATACCGACGAAAAGACAGCTCAACCCATTGATGGATTTGGACAAATATTTTTTACAGATATACAGTTACGATGCAAAGATCACGTGATAAATTTTTGTTCACCAAATCCCTTTCGTTTTTGTGCTACGACATAAATACTCATATATTCGGACAAACAGAGAGGCATAACTCCATAACTGCTTTTTAGGCACTTGGGGAGGTCAGAAACGTGCAGATACATCAATAACTCTCAGTAAATATTTTGAAGATTACGATACTTTCTTATTGCATACTTCGTATACGAGAAAGTAAAAACAATGTTATAATTTCAACATCAAATGCAAGATGTCGCTTTATATACAGTTGTCCAAGTCAATTACATGTTATAGACTACAAATTTTCGATCCACATTTGGAAGAACCAACTTCATCTATCTGTGAAAAGATTATGTTTTGTTTATCAGTTCAGAGACAAGGCTTAAATTTTGGTGTAATTCGAATGCGTGTGCAGATTATTAGTCGAAATTAGGTGAGGTTATTTTTTGCTGAGGCCTAGATCTTTAACAATCGATCGAAAGGAGTAGTCGAAAATCAAATTTGAAGTGGAAAATTGTGATTTCTGTCATTCTTTCGACTCAGTAGAAGTCGATTTTTTTGAAGAATATGATGCTTTTTTCCCCACTTAAACAAGTATATATAAATTATTGCCTTAATAATAAAAATAATATTTTTATATTATATTATTTATGTTAGTAATTAAAATTACTTAATATATAAATTATAGATTACATTAGAAAAGTAGAATTAATAATTGCTTATTATTTGCAATAATATTATCAAGAAAATTATTTCTTCCACAAATGTGAACGTTTCAAGTTAATCTAATTAGAAATAATAAAGGAATGAATGTACAAAATCACGAGAGTAAAATTTTTCATGGAACAATAAAATGGGTTTGAATTTCATTACAACAATAAAAAGTATCGTTAAAAATGTGTTTAAAATTAATTTAAAAAATATTAAAATCAAAGAAAAATAGTATTGAAAAAATCGGTGTATGAAAACTATTTAAAAAATTTAATAGTGGTGTTAAAATAGTTTTTATGCGATGATACTCGCCGAAGATATTGAAGAAACGCTTTAACATTTATTTACTTTTTAATAAATTAAAATTTTAATTCAGATGTTGAAAATCCAATTCTAAGTGAGCAGCTTTACTGTATAAAAGCTATGTGTCAAATATGGTAGAACTAGGTTCAGTGGTCTGTCCTATAGAGTGTTTTGAACGATTTTTTTATCTCGCTATTTATAGAAACATTCCCAGGCTTACACAATTATATTAAACAGGTCCCCTTACCTTTCAATGCTTAGAATGTGAACACAGGTTCTATTTACTATTCATGTATTCAAGCAGAATAAAAGACAATTTCAAATTTCCAATTATCAATCTAAAACAACTTCTAAGTTTTTACGAAACTCAATGTTGAAATTTCTCAAAAATCCATTAATTCACAGAAACTAGAAAATTCTACTTGGAAAGTCCCTCCGCACACGAATGGTATGTTGGAAATCGTCCTGGTCTGTCTCTACAGTCCGAAGGTACAAGATCCGCACAGACTGCATTGGCCAGACTTCGTAGTGGCCATATCAGAAGCTTGAAATTCGTCGACAACGAAAAGACTTATTCCTCTTGCCCTTGTTCCTGTCCTGCTTCTCCTGCTCATGTCATTGACTGTATTGTCGTCTCTACTAGGGTGCTGTGGAGTGAGGGGGAAAATGGACTTGTGGCACTGTTAGAGCGACATGCTATCGTCGACCTGGTCTAGTATTTCGACCAGGGGGACATAAAACAACAACACAGAAACTTCCCACCACATTCGGAAACAAAAGACTATACGCATAGGTTAGAACCTCAACTACAATATCGCATCACTTTTCGACAAAAATTATTAACTCTGTACTAAAACAATATTCATGAAATCGATTTCTTAAGCATTCCAACCCTACGACGTGTCCTTCAAAACTGATAGAGATAAAACTGCACCATCCTTCTCAGAACACGAAGAGCCCACGACAGGCAAGGGTGTGTAGCAAACGATTTTTAGGAGTCAGTACTTTTAATAGTTGGATAATAATCGTTCATCCCTCCCCTCGCTCGTTAGTTCGATTCCCCGAATATAATCTGCAGAAGAGCCTCTTTGAAGTGGCTTGGAATTGATTATTCTGGGGCGGATTTTTCCCACCGACAACCGCGGGTGGTGTTTTAATGAATAGGGCGGTCTAGTAGAGATTTCTATATTTATTCAGCTCTAAATGCTTGCTCTGTCGGATTATAATTGGTCGTGCAATTCATTAGAATAGTTAGTGATAAAAGTTTTTAGAGTTTCAAAAGTGCATATATTTTCTTTGAATTGCGGATAGGCTTCAAGATATAACCTGTGATAAATAATAATCTTAGGTATTATGTGCAGTCCAACCCATACCTGTTCATTTTTATTTCACTGTTTTCTCATGAAGATACTCTTTTAAATACAGAATAAGTGTTATGCATACAGTACTTAATATATTACTGAAATCCCATGAATTTTTCATCGAGTAGTCTATATTTCTTTATTACCAATTTTACGAAAATTGCATAATTTTATTGACCAATTTCTTTTCTAATTATTAATTTAATTAGTAATTTAATACCCTTCGAATTAAAATGTCTAAAAAAATTCATAAAGTATTGATAAGATAAACTTATGGTCCATTGGGGCCGCAGGCTCCACCACCCATAGATACTACAGATATGGCTTAGTAAAAAAGGGAAAATAAACCTAATTGTAAATGCATGCACCAAGAGTTTAAAAATTCTGAGAAGAACTGAGAATTCTAAAAGCAATTTATTACAAGCAAAGGAAAAATACGATAGTTTTTAAGAGTTTAGAGATTAATAAAATAAAATAAAGGACGGGCAGGCAGAAAAGACAATCGCGGCGATTGAATTCATAAAGTATAAAATGGAGACAAGATACAAAAACTCATTATTATTTTTATAAAATGGTGATTCGCGAGATATAGAAAATTGTATTGAAAAAAATATTTGCAATAGAATTTTAGGTTTTCAAATATCGCTATTGTCTATTTATTATCATAATTTATTTCATATAAATTTGCATAATAAGAAGATGCACATAAGTCCTTTTGAGCATAAACAGCTGGTGCGCAAATATTTTTGTGGCGTCTAGATGTAATAAAATAGCTTTGTTCTCAACAATGAGGCGTCACTAAGTGTCTCTAGAGGAAAATTAGAGTTCTAGTCTTCAAAGCTATACGAGATCCGAAAAAAAATCACTTTACAAATTTGTAGAGCTTAAATCTTTTTTTAGGAAATAGCATCTTACATTCATGAATACGAATATGACACCGTTTACACACTCGTTTATTTGTACACATTTAATAACATAATTATGCATGCAACGATCATGACTGAAATGAGCATTTGGTTGAATTATAAGCAGTTAACGCCGATGCTTATCTATCTCCATATCTATCCATATCTACGTCAGCATCATACCGATTTGAATTCTCAATTGAATTTTACGCTGTACAGTGTACATATTGCAGCACACCAGGTGCCACTCTGGTAGCTGATTCGGAGAAGTATCATACAACTGATCTCAAAAGTAACCCAACAAAAAGTCTAATGCTGTGAGATTTGTTGAACATGTTATAAACCACTCTAAGCTGCAAGTATAGCCATTGTTGTTGTTGTAGCCAAATATTGAACTAGGGAAAGAGCTTTAGCAACAATACTCAAACAAATATCTAAGTCGAGACTATTTTTTTGGCAGAAATTAATTCTTAAATCAATAGTTTTCGTATCACTTATTTATAAAAATTAATCTCCTTCTGATCACCTTTTTGAGATCATTCTTTTACTAACTTTTTTTAAACCAAATAATCTTCTTGAAAAGACCAACTATAAAAATTTTTTAAAACTGTTGTTACTCCCCAAAATCTTCATTTAATTCTGAAACTGAAGGTGAAATAAACTATAGAATATAACAAAAACAAAAAAAATTTAAAACACTGATTGAAAAGAAATCCATGAAGGATGATGAGATGTCGTAAACATTTGGAATTAATCAAAGTAATTTGACATAAGTTTGTACTCATAGGATACTTCAAAATTAGTTACAATCTGTGTTTAATTTTTAGGTAGTTATTAGTAAAGGTTGCTTTTGCTAAGAAATGGCATTACTAGTATAATCTTATCTGAATATTTTAGTAGATTATTATGAAAATGAATAATGTATTAAACGTTTTATGAATAATAATTCAAACATCAACAGAAAATCTTTCATTTTTTTTCTGAAAATGTATTCTAGAAAATATTAAAAAATCTCCCCATCTCCAAAATTTTAAACTCGCAAACAAATGGTATCATTATTAATCTATAATCGGTCCAACTTTCCAATAGATAACGCATTTATCCAATCCTGAAAAACTCGCTCGTGAACAAACTCAAAATCATTCACATCATTCTCCATAGAGCAAAGATTCATCAAAGGTGCGTGCAAATGATTTCTGGAAGTCAGCAATTTTAATAGTCGGGAAATAACTGTTCGTATTTCCTTTCATTAGTCTCATTCCCCTTGTATAACCCGCAGACGGAAGTTTTATATTTGACTCAGAATGATTGGGTTGCGATAGATTTCTACCACAGATAACCCTGCGGAGATTAAAAAGGAAAGAATTGTTTGTTTGTGTGGGATTTCCACATCGAATAAGTGCCGAATCTGTCCGAATGCATGGTTATTTTATCGGATTGAAATGGGTCAGCATTAGTTCATTAGAATTTGCTAATAATGCACATCTTTAAAAAGGCATTTCAAAGAATACCCGAATGTATATAAACTTTTCTTGTGATCACTAAAAGCAATTGTCTGAAATAAAAGCTAAGTTTCAGCAACTTCAAAAGAATAAAATAAACCAAAAATTATATTTAAATAATAAGCTTACCTAACACTTAAAAATATAAAAAAAGCATTCAGTTGAAAAAAGTATATAAAAAAATGGAATTTTTGTCCCATCGATTTGTTTTCAAAATAAATAACGTAAAAAAGGACTAAGAATTTTTCATCATTATTGCCTTGATCTAAAACCTCTAGACTATGTTTTAATAAAATATGTAAAATAAAATTTTTTATATTTAAGAGTTAAATATTACTTTTTAAATTCAAAATTATAGTTATCTATTCTTGTAAGACATCTCATGTCAAACTACTGATTCAAAACCATGCATTTAAATTGTGAATGAACTTTAATCTCAATGCAGGAATGCACCATTTAGACGTCTTTCAAGGAACTGACGTAAAATGACGTATCAATAAAAGTACTTAATGTCGAAATGCCAAAATACAACTTGGATTATTACAAATTTTATGTTACTAATTCAAATTCAATAAAACTGAATGATTTTAAAGATTTTAAAAAACGTTCTAGTATAATACTATATAGTATGGGGACAATAAATAAATTTTAAAATTGTAAATTGATCATATAAGTTTTAAAAAATTTGTGTCTTTGTGACATTCTTGAGTGCTAATCATACATGCGCATTCAGCTATGCCTTTATTTGGAAATGGTTTGGAGAGAAAAGTTTATTACCTGGTTGTGTCAGAAAATTTGCCAATTTCAGAAAGGAAAACGACGTATACTTGAAGTTCTGTGTCATATAATCGGCTTCGCTTATTACTTAATTATAAGAATGGTTATGAATGCATCGCGACTGTGATGAAACTACGTATAAATAAGAAACGTATAAATTGGTATTTTACT
The DNA here is from genome assembly GCA_013235015.1 of Araneus ventricosus. Classification (NCBI taxonomy): domain Eukaryota; kingdom Metazoa; phylum Arthropoda; class Arachnida; order Araneae; family Araneidae; genus Araneus; species Araneus ventricosus. The sequence continues at coordinate 34,162 of BGPR01013546.1, forward strand.
CTGCACTGTTTCTCTGTAACAAAGAGCACTAGCATTTTTAAAAAATGCTAAGAATTAGCGTTCGAAACCGCGACTACGTGGGACCGACTTCATTTCACCACGAACCCTTATGTGTGTGGGATTCCGCCCACAAACCGTCAAGAATGCCGTCTCTAGCCGTAGTTTAGAACCAACGATTGGCAACGCTCTGCGAGCAGACATCACGTGACACGACGGATCTCTTTTCTTGCTAGCAACAGAACTGATCCCGCGTTTGCGAAGAATAGACTGTGTGCGATTGAGCGATGGAACGCGATGCCTAAACTGCCGTGATGATTGACTAACTTAACTTGATGTAATAGGGCAGTAACCGCCCTCTTAATTCTTTAACTTTATCTCTTTCCTTTTATGTTCGTCCTGCCCAAATGTTTGTGCTCGTCTTGTGCATTAAATATTTGAAAAACCAAACCAACTGTGTTCTCATCCGTTCATAAAACTGCATACTGCTCACATGGGAGCTAGACTTCCATACTACATGTATGCTCAGCATCATTTCGTTATGGCGAGAAGACATTGGGAAGAGTAGGATAAAACCGGGTACCCTTGATTGTAACGATATTATTTTTCCTATCCAGCAGACAGATACAGAATTATAGTCTATTAGTCAGGAAAAAAGAAAAGTCACATTAGAGTGTGGTAACTGTTGAATTCAATGGACGTCAACTCTCTAATGTTAGTTTGATTTTAAACTTCATTTCTTAAAAATCATTACAGTTATAAAAATATATTTAGTCCAGATTATTATATGTTTACTGAGGATTTATACTCTGTCAGATAATAAGGATTTATTACAATAAATGCGTGGTTCTATTTCGTTTTTTATAACTTCTGCACTCGGTGTAAAACCGAGAACTCCAAGTAGCATAAGACCGGGACAATCACTATTGATGATTCTTCCGATGAAGACAATAAAAACATATTAAACGTTCATTGTTTATATTGTAATGATGTATTTTCTAGGTTAGATAAAGAAGAAGGGTTCATCCAATGGAAAAACTGTCTTAGCTGTGCCAACGAAAGCTGCATTGGCCCGGAGGAAGAAGACAACTGCTTTGCATGCGAATTTTGCAACTAATATTCTTAATTTGTCTTATGAAACAAAAATGAACTGAATGCAACTTTTCTAACGAAAATCGGGTTTTCCTAATTTTCCATAACGTTAACATGTGTACCCGGTTTTACCCCATAGTTTAATTTTAGAAAAAACATTGATAAAAAATGTAATGATACTGTGACTTTTTCTTTAAACATATTTTTTTTTGCGACACACAACGAAATTTTAACAAAATTTGGCAAACTCTTTGGTGCATATTTTAGCTCAAACAGGCCTTCGAACCTTAGCTACCTGGCTTTACACCACTTTCCCCTACTACCGAATCATTTATCAACCGGCAATAAACTAGTTTCTTTTGTAATGCACTATAATAGTTCTTCACAACGCGGTTCCGAATCATTTTTCTAAATTATAATCCTTATCATACCAGACAATAAAAATTGATATTATCGGTGTACTAAAAAGGAGAAAATAATTTATTAATAATCAAACCAAGAGATATTAGATATATTATAATTAAAACAAGCAAAGAAAGAAACGGAGATATTTATATATTTTTTGTCATTTTTGTCTTACATAACAGATATACATATTTGTTTAAACTTAATGACAAAAACTAATACTTACAACTACTGGGTAATAGTTTGTTGAGAGAAAGTATGAAGGGTGTAATGAACTTACCTAAAATAGAAAAAAGACATTTATAAGAAAAAATGACAGAATTTTAGGAAAAAGCATGTTATGCCAATCAGAGAAGTCAATGAGCAACATTAAATAAGAAAAAAACTAAAAATACAAGATAAAATTTCCTGCATAAGAGATAAAAAATGTCTTAATATTCTAAAAATGCAATTTTAAGACAATGTTTACTTTTCTTTATGGTGAGCATGTTTCCAAGAAAGGATAATTTAGATGATATATTAATATATAAAATACCAGAAATTTCATATCACAAAGCAGAATTTCAAATTTCAGAGAAATAGATGAAATAACTTAAGGTATTGAAAAAATAATTCATGACTAAACTGCAGTTGCTGAAGCAACATGTGCTAACCCAAATCAGAATGATGGATATGAACTACGATTGTGATGTTGGTTACCATATTGAGCACATTTATCTAGAAATATAAGAAATGTGCCCTAATGCACCTCCAAATGTTACCGTCATGTCGTTCACTTTCAGTGTTTATGAAATATGATGCCCGGATGAATTTTTGGAAAATTTTTGGTTGCTCCGCTTTGCTTCTCTCGCATCGATTGTGTGTTATGAACTTTAGATTACTGAAGGATGGAAGCTCAGAATACGGTTCGAAAATTATTGTTAGGAATTTCTGAATTATAAATTTCTCTCCCTCTCTTGACTCTTTTTTTCTAGTCGTTCAAATATACCGGATGGTCTATCCGATTATGGTCGTTATTTGGAATTTAAAAGAAAAGTATGTTTAATTAAAGCATTATGGTCGTTATTTGGAATTTAAAAGAAAAGTATGTTTAATTAAAGATATTAATCCCAATAATACAAAAAATTTAAATGGTTATCACAAAGTGTCGGCAGATTTTAAAAATGCAATCTTTTGTACAACCCAGAAGCCTCAAACTGCGACAAAGTAACAAATAATTTTGTGTTTCAGATATTTGCTGATCAAACCCTCATCGAGGAATTAAAAGCTCGTGTAGAGATCCCACCCTTCCAAGACACAAATTTGAGTCTTTGTGGGGTGGGATATAAGGGAAGATAGTTAGAATTTAAATTTCACCGCAGCGTTTCTTATGACTTCAATGTATTTATTCGGCTTATAATTATAATGAAGTATCAATGCAAAAAAATAATGCAACATATTGTGGAAAAAGGTACTTTGTAGATCGCCACAAAGTTTCAAATCATTTGAATGTCTTTTTTTTCGAAAAGAAATATACATTTTTAATTATTAATTACATCCCTCTTTGAGTATTAATTTTGAACTTCGTATAATTTTTATACAGAAATGGCTTTCAACTTATTCCAGAAAAAAATTTCTGTAACAATCATTTGAAGTTTTGTAATCATCAGCAAATTTTTTTCTCCCCCAAAATATGCGTTCGGAGGAGCCCCTCGATTCATCTTTTCTTAAAGGCAGACTTAAATCTATGCTGTTAATGCTCTTCCAGTTTTCTAGAGTAATGTATTATAACTTCAGATTGCGATTGCATTTTATTCGATTAATTTTATGAACTTGATGCCAATTTTTTCTTCTCCTTATTGTTGTGATTATGTACCTTCCTAATAAAAAGTCTCTGATTTATCTTAAAATTGTAAGGGTCCACGGAAAAAATGAGGTTCCAATTTTGTTAAACTTTGCAGGAAACCTAAACGATAGTTTCCAGACATATATATTGGAAGATTTGTTTGATATAGTCAGCTACTTCCCATGTACCTATTAATATTAAACCATAGAAACAACATTATTTTTATTTAACTTTTATATTGGGGCATTACAGGAAATCTTCGCTTAAAAAGTAAAACCAACTGTCTCAGAGTTTTTTGAAATCTCAAAGGGGAAGAAAGTGCTCAGTTTTTTTGGAACAAATATGTAATATTTCGAAATAATCTTGCGCTTTTTTCCACCATATAAAAATTGAATGATATATCTTTTATGTTATACAAAATTTATTATCGTACAATATTTTCTCTGAAATTACAACATCGTTTTCCTCAATATTCCATTATTTGAAATGCAAGATTCTGAAGGAACTTTACTAACCGATTTAAAAATAGATATGAATCCACTCTCATTAAACAAATAGATGGCGCTGAAACTTGAAGATGAGAATAAAAATGTTTCTTTCCCTGGGCCCTTCAAATGATGTGAATTTGAACTTTCGTTTACCAGCTCGGACATAAAAGTCTAAGCTATATATTAAAGAATTCATGTATTCTTTTAATAGATTCGACGTCGTGGTTTGTAAAAAAATATATATATACTAAAACTTTTTTTACTTTAGTGGAACGAATTTTCTAAACACTTCCGTGCATATTCAAATGATCGGTTTTTTACATCCTGCTTTAAAGGTCGTGGAAATTTTGCAACTTAGTAGTACTTTCAAAATACGAAATATAAAGTTGATAAAAAGGAATATTTTACATACTCGAAAATAAATTGTAGCATTCAAAGACGAGTCAATCGGCGATTTCACTCTACGGTTGATTTTCAGAACTTTTAAGTGTGAAACCTTCACAACTTTAAAACGAGATGCTTTGAAATCAGTTGATACGACAGTATATACGATAAAAATTATTGATCTTTTACTTTGATCTTTTTTGAAAATACCGCCGACTGTTTTTATATAACCTCAAATAATGCAACTACAATCTACGAAATCAGAATCTTACAAGCGCTTTTTCCCCTCTGATACTTTTTTGTATTCAATGCAGAGAACTCTAAAAATCTAGGTAATGTTACAATTTACAGAAAAAGTAATGTTGAAAAGCAAAATGCAGTATGATCCGGATGATATTTCGCTGGTTGATCAACATTAATTGAAAGCCAATTTTAAACATTCGAATTACTAAATATAGTAATTCTACGTTTCTCATTATTAGAGAATAAAAAGAAAAAAATTACTTTATCTACTATTTCTATTAAATGAACAGAGTTATTCCTCATAAATAATAATTTCGATACCTATTACTTTTTTCCTTATTTCCATTTGCAAAAATAGAAAAAAACTATTTCGTACAAATTGTACTGGGTTGGTTTAGATTTGTTTGGCTATACTAATATATCGTTTAGAACCAGTACAAGAGCTATTTGGGCAGGCCTGCTAATTTTTTACCGATTGCATAAATCACCAAATTGCATAATGCATACAAATGCATCGGGACTGTGATGAAACGACGTATAAATGAGAAAATTATAAACACCGCTTTACTGTACATTGCTTGACCATATCTTTCTGCATGGGTAAGAACAGAATTTCTTTACAAATCCGTTTATGGATTTTTTGGAATTTTTTTCACTTAAATTTTGGTTTCATAATATAGTATTGTACATATTGTAATCTAGTAGGATTCCTTTTCATAAAAGATAGCAATTTCCTAATTATCAAAAGCGAGGAAATAAGTACTCTAATTAATTTTTGAAATTTGTCCTTTTTTGACATTAATTTTAAGAAAGTTTGACATTATTTTGCTATTTTGAACAAACGACCCTGATTGCTAAGCAGAATTGCCTACTCTAATTGCAGAGTGATATCTGAACTGTATTTAATTACAATTACTTGTTTAATACACTGTACAAGTAAATATCTCCGTTCCTTTTTTTTTTAATTTTGCTGTATAATATAGTTGCCTACTCAATTAATTCAAACAGAAATTCAATAATTCTCTAAATTAATCGCATTGTATTTATTGTTTCCATGCTTTTCTTCCTGCTGAGTCCAACGCTCTTCCAAAGACATTCTCCTCCCCCCATTAAGAATCCTTCCTCTGCCACTGAATTGATGACTAATGGGTTCAAAGTTTACGCTATTCGCCGCAATACTATGGAACGAAATGCATTCGTAATGAGAATAATTTATTCCAACACCCTGTGAGACTGCAAATAAAATCTTCGTATTTCGACTCGAAACGTATACAAAAGTGATCCAAATCATAAATTTTCAACACCGTCCCCCATAGTAATTTCAAAAACTGTCATCCGCTATCGCTGAATAACGGCGATGATTGAGGGTAGGAGCTCCATTTCAAACGGCTTCAGTTAGGTAACACTGTAAGTGGTCTCAAAGCAAAGTGCATTGAAATTTTTATTTCCTAGACACCATTTTTAAGACTATAGTTACAGTCGTTTGGAAATTATGGGGCGGTAGGTATCTTTATTGGGCACCCTATATCTGCTTGTAGGATTTCGTTTGTGAATCAGAGTTATTAGAAGTGAAATAAATGTATTGGATAAAATTGAGAATAATAAATGGGACCCATTAACACAAATTCCCTGTCTCATGACAAACGAAACTGCATATCACAAAACGTGTCAAACCACATCGTCTCCTACAGGAAGGCAATATGTTTAATAAGAAAAAAAATTTAATGTTTGTCGTATAATTTTTCAAATGAAAATCTTTGTATGATTCTTTCTCTATTCTTGATGAAATTGATAAAAGTTAAGAAAGAATGGAAAGTTTTTCTGTAATAACTTGTATCAAATATTTGTTATTTTTTATTTTAAGTACATGTACAAATATCTTTTTTATATTAAGTACATGTTTTATAATAAGCACATGATTGAGATGGCCATAATGGACCTGTAATTCTCAGTCTTGAGAATTGGTTACTTCATCCTTAACTTGATGCAAACGCAGGAGTGTACTTTAAAGAAAATAAAATCTTTAGGTGAGTGGGACGAAGCGGTATTTTTTATCGGCCTTTTTACCTCTACATCAGCTTAAATCGAAACTAAAGATAAAGATAGGATATTTGACAGCTATCTTAATAAATGTTTGTTTTCCATTCCTTTCTTAATTAATTGCTTAACTATTGTTCTTAAAAACCTTAAAATTTCATTAACAGAAAATAAATGAATTCAAGACACAAATTAAAAAAATTGTAGTGCCATTTACGCCTCAGTAAATGTCATTTAAGTTCCAGAAATTTGTATAAATAGTTTCGCATTAAATTATGGTATCCATGAAAGAATTCATAGCTAGTAACTTAACTTCAAAGAAACGGAATTATATCAAAATTTTAAAAAATGACAAAAGTTGATGTGAAAATAGATTATCCTTCATTTATAAAACTATGCAGGCATGTTTGATAGATGTTTACTTATTCCAAGACGAAAAATATTATTACGGAGAAATCACAGAAAGAATGCAAAGAGGCATATTTAAGGAATGCGGATTACTTCAAAATGTGGATACATGAATTAGCTACCTAACATCGCTTTAAAATAACGATTTGGAATTAAACAACAGTAGGACATTCAGGAACATTTATCATAAAACTCGAGCATCAATATATTGTGAATTTCTTAAATCTCGTTCTCTTTCATGTGGTTGGAATATGCGGTCTCATATTTATATCAGATATTTAAAAAATGAGATATATTACATTTTGGTTGGAGAAAATTAAGTATTTCGACACCTAACAAGGAACACCACTCATCTCAATTTTTCGAAATTTTATAGAGGACGAAAGTACTTGATTTTTCAGAACGAATATTTCTGAAT
>BGPR01013547.1:0-17238 GCA_013235015.1 Araneus ventricosus
AAACTTTTTCGCTGTAATATTAATACTTATTAAATACAAAGGGAAAATAAGAACTGCGCTTTAAGAATTTTTTGGAAGATGTTTGTTAGAATAATTCTTACTTGATACAAATTACATTGCAGTAAATGCTTTCACCGGAGCCTTCTTGGATGGTACATCCCAGAGCGACAGGAAAAATCTTTTGGGCCTTTTCTTATCATTATTACGAAGAATGAAAACAAAGTTATCAAGCAAAAATGGAATAGCTAATATTTGACACTAAAAAGGTTTAATAAACAGCAAGGCTATTGTAAAAAAAACATGGCTACAGAGATAAATTTCTTTTGTTTTTGCCGTTGCTTCATTTTCCTGTAATGAATACCTGATAACTCGAGAAAAAGATACAATGCTACGTTTGTTGCGTAAAATCTTAATTTTAAGATTATTGAAAACTCTTTGATAAGATTTTGGAAAAAAATAGCATTCTTAATTATTTTCATCTGCATTCCACATTCATTGACTGAATCTTGAGCAGTTTATTATTATATAATAAGAAAAATTCATTTTCTTCTCAAATAAATGCTTTTTCTAAAAAAATTGGGTTTAATACACACAGAAGACTTCTAATAAAGAAAAGAAGTCTGGAGTACATACAACAGTTTAATCGTGGAAAATACTGTTTTATTTAGAGGCCATAGGACCAGGAGAACAAGTATTACACCCCGTGGAGGTAGGGACAAAAAGTGAAAGCTAGCTAACGGCATTTTATGCAAAGGAATTTTCTGGACAAAGATTGCGCCTTACCAATAGAAGGAAAAAGTACTTGAATCAGAAAGACTTATTGTGACTGACTTCAGGTTAATCTCTGAAAAGTGATACTATCATAATTAAATTGATTCGACTATAATAATTTAAATAATAATTATTATAAATAATTTCATTCGAACAAAATTCAAGTATGAATTAGCTGTGTTTAGCGACAGATTTTACTACACGTCTTAATCACATATAGGTAGCACAATATGCTTTACGCTGTTGTATAATATTGCTCGATAATATACAATAGTATACAGTGATGTGCAATATTATATGATATTGCGAATATTGTACCATTCCAAATAGATAGTACAACATGCTATACGACTTTGTATAATATTGTTCGATATTATACAATATTATACAGCAGTGGCGAATCTAGGATTCGGGTCACAATTGAGGTCATAAAAACTTTGTATCGTCGTGATGAATGTCAAACTTCAAGACTAAAGTAAACCAAAACTCTTTAACTTTACAGACTTTACTTACTCACCTGACAATAAGAATCATAAAAAACTATACAATACTTTCGATAATTTAATAAAAATTACAATGAAATAACTCGCCGAAAAATGTCTTCGACCGCGTCAAAGCTACAAGTACAAGTGGAATAACTACAGAAGTAGGAAAATTTTCGAGCCTGTCAAGGCAGAAATTAATGTTGAAACGTTTTTATTATTTTTTTGAAAGAGGGAAATTAAGAAAAAACAGTTGTAATGATGTTAAATAAAAGCAAAAATTCTGGCTTGGCTCTGGGGGGGGGGTTGTAGCCCGATAGCCCCCCTGGATTCGCCACTGTTATACAGTGCTGTGCTATATTATACGGTATTGTACAATTTTATACGATACTGCGAATATTGTACGATACCATGCAACATAGTAAAATATAATGTGTGAGCTAATTGGCGAATCCAGGAGGGAGGCAATGTCTCCCTGCTTTTTGCGGAAAAAAATTATCATTTTATTACTTCATTACTTTTTACTTCATTTTATCTACCTAAAACTAGGAATTATGAAAAAAAAATTAAAAAAATAGTGTTCGCGAAAGTTAGCTAATTTTGTAACTAAATTTTCATATTTTGTTGTCTACACCCTATACTTCAGAGTAGTTTTAGGTATCTATCAATTTTACCCCCCCCCCCCCCTACTTATCATCGAACTCAATCGCCGCCACTGCTAATGGAGAACAGAAAACATTTATCATAAATGAATCAGAAAAAAATATTATTATCTGATGATAGAAGCTCTCCGACTTCGGGAAAGACCTCCGCGTCAGCGAAAATCCTTTTGTTTTTGCTTTTCCAAGTGGCGAAAGAATACTTAGAACATCCCAATCGGATTACACCGTTCCTCGTTAGCTGCCGTTTGTGTAAGCATCGACGAAGGAAGGAACACTGCGGTCTGACAGTTATGAATTCCAATAAAACGGTTCGTGGAACATAAATCCGGGTAAACTGTGAAATACCCTCTCTCAGCTGTCGGTGGGAAACCTCAAAAGAACTTCGAAAATAAAATACTTTCGTCGCATGTGACGCGTTGCAGAGTGTTAATGGGACAAGAAGACTGAAGCCAAACATATGTCCGTGTCACTCAAGCGTCAAGTTCCCTGTTGACAGAAGCACGCTTGGCTTTTTTCTCGCACACCCACCCTTTTCTTCGTCGCACCCCATGGTGTGGTATCGATCAAAGAACCTTCGTTAAGCTTTCTTCGAGGAGCAAATACTCTTCACCCAATGATAAACCAAAACCACCCAGCCGTGGTGCATTTTTAGATAGAAAGTGAGAGAAAGAACAGCTTTTCCGAATAAGCCAGACGATAGTTCAGACATCACCGAAGTCTGAAGACTGTAGCGTAGGAAACTCCAGCTCGCTTTTTGATGCTAATTGCTTTGAAACAGACATACGTAGTGTAAATATTCAAAGCCCCCCCCCTCTACTCAAGAAGGATTTTATTTATTATCAAATAGTTTTCAAGATCCTCTTTTTAGGCTTCTTTCAGATTCTATGACTTGACATTGAAGATATGAATGGTTCACACCCATTAAAAATAATTGCTTAAAAATATTTAATTAAAAGAGGAGGGAGATTAATATCGCAAAAGCCGAAGATTAATTACCTGTTATTTTTAAAATTGAAACGTTGAACCAGTAGACATATAATTCATTTTAACATGAAAGATTGAAACATTGCATTTTGTAGTGATTACTTGCATTTTTTCATTAACTGTACTTGGTTTTGAAAATAATGCAGATAGTGTGATGTGGCAGACCACTTTTGTCTAATCTATGAATTTTTTTCAAACTTCAAAGTGCATTCCACTTCCAAGTAAACAAACAAGAGGGTTTAACTGATATTTTAGAAAAATTTTTTCCAAAAGAACGTCAGATGATGTCACTTTCTGATGTTTCAGAAGTTCGAATGGCACAGTCTAGATAGGCATTCGGTAAGGCTCTTGCTCACTTTTAAACATAATTCAACAAGCTTTTCATACAGTATTTTGTAGTCAACAATTTCAAATCGAAACATCAATGCCTTTTCCTGAAAGAAAAGAAAATTCTTTGAAGTCACAGTCAAGCATATCAATGCGAAATGAAGAAAACATCTGTCATGTTGAAATGACAAAGTTCTTAGGTTTTTTACTAAGATACAATTTTTTAACAGATTTCAACTTTCAACAATTTCTACTTTTTTAAATGTAGTAATTTTCTCTATTGGATTTAAAATATTTAACCCATATTTATTTTAATCCTAAATGTTAATAATTCATAATAATTAAATTTTAATCCTGAATGTTAATAATTTTCTGTGTTTGATTTAAAATATTTAATACATATTTATTTTAATTCTAAATGTGAATAATTTTCTGTGTTTGACTTAAATTATTTAATCCACATTTATTTTAATTCTAAATGTTAACAATTTTCCGAGTTTGATTTAAAAACTTCCATTACACCACTACGGAAATTGAAGATCTTGATAACTATAGCATTATAAAACGGTTTAATTTTCTTGATATATTCATTAATTTTATGTCCGATAAATACTTAAATATGTTTAGAAATTTAAATATTTTGATCAAACCGTTTTGGTAAAATTGGAAAGATAAAAAAAATATTTTTGTTATTTGATAATGAAAGATTAAATAGAATTTCTTCAAATGAATAATAAAATCAATGCTTTGATCTTGACAGAATTAATTTTTCAGCATTTACAAATGAAAAAAGATTTCTTTCAATATATTGAATTTCATTAGAAGCAAAAAAAAAAAAAAAATTCCAACAAATTGTTAGGCCTCTCTTTTGTGTTTGATATTGAAATATGCAAAGTTTCCATCATGAATTTTTATTTTCTAATTATTCTTTGCATGATCATATCGTCGACGTTCATGTAAATGTCACTAAGTCCAAAAAAAATCTTTTTGATGGGTAACTACAATCGATTATAATTTTCCAATTAATTATTTAGTTTTATAAAACAGTTATCTGAACATCAGTAAACCAACCGTAGGAACTAGAAAGCTGTAAAATAATTTTCACTATTTCCTATAACGACTCCAAACGAATTAAGTTTAAATCGCGAGTATTTCAAAAATGTAGTTTTGGACTTCGTGACTTTTGCTTGAACGATGACGATATATGCTTTTAATAAATACATTTTCTTTCTCCTGTACCATTCACCCTCCAGAAATTCATACTGAGACATGTACAAGGTTCACAAATAAAAGATCTTTATTTCTAGAAATAAGATTATTTACACACTGCAGTTAGCATTCAACGTGACCAGAGAAAATTCAATGAAGAACAATAATTTCCATAATTGTATGTATATTATGTGCAATAAAGTTTATATTTACAATCACACATATAAGTCTAATTTCTATTCAAACGGTCTCTATATCGAAAATAAAGAAACAAAAACAGTGATGGCAGAATAATTGCTTGAAGTGACATTGTTCAAAAGCTAATCGAGAATTATTTTAAGAAACATCTTTCCATGGTAAAAATAATAATAATAAATACTAACATAGTTAAAATATTATTTTAACAAACAACACAAGCTATAATCTCAAATATAATTTCTCACAAGCATCAAAAAGTTCAGAGGAAAAATGCTGAATAAAGACATCATGGAAATTTTCATTTTATAATATGCAAAGAAATATTTCAATGAGAAATAAAAATTTAAAAGAAAAAGTGCATTGCTTAGTTATTTAGTAAGAAATGCAACTTTTACAAATCAGATAGAATAGTATTTATTTGCTTTTTATCAAAAATGCAATAAAGATATTCATAAAAATTCAAACAATTAACAACCATAAATATTTCAAAATTTCAACAAAACATCTGAAAATGTAGGTTGAAGTAAAATGTCTCAAATTTGATATCAATTCAATACAGAGTTATTTTTGACAAGCAGCACATTTTGAATACTTGCAAATGTTTTGAAAGGAGAATTATTTTACTCATTAGTGCTTCAAGTATAATCTGACAAAGGTAACATTAAACTTGTTCATAAGTTAAAAAATTTTAAGTAATACAAATGGCAAAGATTTTGGACATAAAAAAAATAAGGACAATATGTTTTTTTCGGTTTTATAAGACCTTCAAAATATTATTACCGTGATTTTTTTTTCATAGGAGAAAAACCTGTAGAAATGAACTTTTAAACAAATAAAAAAAAGCAAGTATCCAAAATATCTACTATTTTTAAAAAACACAACAAAAATTATGCAAGAATAGTTTATAAGAAATTTTTAAATTGAAAGAATGCGCTTAGTACATTTTAAAATCCTTTTGAACAGAAAACACTTTCTTAAATAAATGTAAGTAACTTCTTGAAAGCAGATGGAACTATTTTAACAAGTGCACAGCAATACAATGTTTTTAAGCTATCATAAGTTGAAATCTGCTGTAATTTGAATGCAGTTACGAAAGATAAGTTTCCCTACGGAATTAAATGATATTGATTGCAAAAATAATATAACATAAATCGATTAACAGAATTTCACATGTCTATGCGATTGCTAATAGTTTATTGTAACTATTCCTGAGGTCGGAACTTGCGAGAATAAATAAAATCGGGATCTTTCAATCCGGAGGAAATAAGAAACCCGTTATAATACACTATAAACCACGATTTATACCGTTCGCTTTCTTCGGAACGCCATTTTGCATTCCAAATTAGCTCAAAAGAATATTATATTTCAAGGCTCTCGCTGATTTGTTCTTTCCTGTCATCTGATCGATAACGTCACACTGCCTATCTCAAGCAGCTGCAAGTGTTGTAATACAAATAGGGACTATTTATACAATTGAAAAGTGTTAAGAGATGAATGCAAATCCATTAATGCATAATTAAGAATAACTCCCGAAATGTTGTCAGGGAAAGTGCACTTTTAACGGTTTATGACATTAAATTTTTTCAAAATTGCCCATTTCACATTTCAGTTAATAGTATACACAAGTACAACCTTTGCCATATTGGATATTTAAATACACAGAACAATGAATCGTTCGATATTAATCAAATCGTAATTATTTTTTTTTCAAAAATAGACATCAAATAATTTGTTTTTAAATTATCCAATTATTTCCGATAACCTATATTATAAATCTAATTTAAACAATAATACAAAAGGAAGTAATACTTTTTTTTCACTGTAGTATAAATTTCAGAATCTATCCAAATAATTGTTACTTATAGCGTTTACAACAAATAATTAATCCAAACGCAAAAATTCCAAGCTTCATAACATTAAGTAATTTAACTCGAATAAATTTAAGTAAAGCAGTGGTTCTCAACCTGTTGGCATTCAGGACTCAACTTTCCATTATCAGTTTTAATAGCAAAGGTTTTAATTGAAATTTGAACCTCTTCAAAAAGAATACTGCAATATTTAAATAAGTAATACCAAAATATTTTACATGCGGCATATAACTATTTACTTAATTTTTAAATCTTTTTTCGCAATATCTATAGATTCGGTATCAAATACTCAGGGGCCACAAGTTGAGAATCATTAAAATAAAGTACATTCGAAGTAACAGTAAACTGCTGTATCCCACTCTTAACAATAAAAATTCTCCTTAAACATTTCCTCGCAAGAAACTTTTTCAGACTGTCTATCATTTTATACCCTGATTTTTTAAAAAACACGAATAATTTTGAATTCGCTGCATGGCACCTTTCGCACACAAAAAAGATAACGAATAACAGTCAAAAGACACAAAGTTTTAACTTCATCGGACATAATGAAAACCTCGGAGGGAGGAATCAAAGAAAGGGAACATGCAAAAGCTTCTCTGTACATATTGCTTTACGAATATAATTCGTGATATGAGCACAAGAATTTGAGCATTAGAGGGAGGTTAAAAAGAAACCAATTCTAAGTCTATTTAAGCACATACTTTAAATTTGTGTTCACTCATTGGCATCAAAATAATTATAATAAACTCAACTGAAATGTTATTATCCACTGAGGCATATACACCTAAAACCACACATGCTTCTCGTAATGTTAACAAAAGTTTTCTTTGAATTTATGAAAACATCTAATGTAGACAAATTTATGAAAACATCTAATGTCGACAAATTCAATAATTCTACACAGCCCGATTTTTCTTTATATTATTTTTCAATAGCAATGAATTAATTTCAAAAGATAATAGGCAATTTTATTTATTAATTTATTATAAAATAATTCTGAATTAGTTTTTCAACAAAGTAAAATTGTAAATGATGCACATATGCATCATTGGGCAGTTAAGGGTAAAACTTCCTTAACCAACTTTGATAACTCAATTGAATCTTGAAAATTTTATATGCTTTACTAATTTTTTTTTCATTTCTTGGTTTGGTAAGAAAAGAAATATTAAACTAAAATTTCAATACTTTTTCTGTCTTTGTTACACAGGGTAAATCCATTATGTAATTTTAACAATTCGTGCTTCATAAAAAAAGGCATTTTTGAAATATTTAAGATTTAAATATCTTAGAAAGATACATAATTTAATGATAAAGAAATCTTTTGAAATTCTTTAAACAGGAGTTAAATAAATTAGTAGAGCAGATAAATCGACGTGAAAATTCGGTAATAAAAAAAAGTATTTTCACAGCTTTTGCACATCCCCTGCAATAGATATCACTACATTTTAATTAAACTATTAATTCCTATTTATAAACGAACAAAAGTTTTCATTTTTAGATCACGATCTAAGCTATTATTTATTACATGTGAACAATGGCGTGCCCAAATGATATTGGAAGTTAATCTAAGCTTAAGATTCACAATAGCTATTTCTTAAAATGAAAATACATCATACGATACGACCGTTTTTACTAGGCCTTACAATGGAACATGATTTTGAAAAGAACAGTACTATATCACTTTCTTCAAAACATTGTTTGGCTTTTAAATAATGTAATTCGATTTCATGTAATCAACCGCATATGAAGATTTATAAAACCGTTAAAGATATACTGTCAGAAGAAATAATTATAAAAAAAATTATAGTAGCTGATGATATCAGAATCTGAAATTCCTGACCATTTCGGATAAATTTTGGGCACACCATTGCAAGTCGATATATTTATATTTATGTATAGAATTCTATATACATATCGTTACAAACCACTATTACCCTTTTCCGTACACACCACTGTAAGGATTATAGAAACTCAGTCCTGGGTGTCCTAATGGGCGAAGTGGTACAGATGACAATGGGGATAGTCCAGGGGGTTTGTAGGGATGATACCTCCCTGCTGCCGACAGCGAACTGACTGGACTCAGACTTGTGGGATAGGTCCTTCTGAGACCAGCAGGGGAAGTCAGGGAAGGGGTAGTGTACAGGCCACAGGCATCCATAGCAAGGGCAGAAGGCAAACTGACCCCGGTGGAGTACATAGGTAGGGCTCCATTTGTACCAGACAGGCTGCTATGAGTCCTTACGTGCTGCAAGAGTTCTTCGGATGAGGCACAAAGTTTGCCGCAAAGAGAATCACCAGACACCCAACTACAGACATTCGGCCTCGGCAGAACGGATGAGGCGAACGCAGAGGATGCTGGGCTAGCGAAGCCGGGCACTGGATATCCGGGCAGGCCTCCCGGATACAGACCGGACATATGAGCGGCTAGCCTATCCTGCGTGTAGGGCAACTGAGCAGCTAGTTGACAGTTGGTGCAGTAGGGATCACGGCACACGGGTACGAAGGTTGTAGCACCGCCAGCGGCAGCACTTTTCATGCGAGCATAGTTCATGTAAGGCGACAGGGCGGATCCGAATGAATAACCGCCCTTGAGAGCCCCGGCAAGGGGATACGTGGATGCAGCGTCCATTGGTATGTGACCAGCAACTGGGCTGCAGCCAGAGCAATTAGCCAATGCCAAAGGATTCAGTCCATTCAGACCAGCCTTGTAGCTGCCGAGACCGAGAGAGCTGGTTGAGCCGACATCCTTCCCGCTCAGCAGACCACTACTGCCGTCTCTTGAGAAGTCCAAACCAAGAGATGAGGAACTGTACGTGGGTTCAGTCGTGGAACTGCTTACTGATCCTCCCGAAGACGACGTAGTCTGGTGAGAATCGTGACTAGAAGTCGTAGCACTCGCCGAAGATGACGTGGGAGTCTTTTCACCCCTAGACTTGGGTCGGTGATGGGCACCACTGTCCGGTGAATGGGCACTGCTAGGCGTTGTCCTCCGCTCGACAGAGGATCGACCCAGTAGCGGCGAGGATCTGCACTCAGAAGGAGTGTTCCTCTTGGAATTACTGCTGGTAAATCCAGAAGCTTCCTCCCCTCTGGATGTCCTATTAGAACTGGTCAATGAAGAAGCGGAGTGGACACTATTCGCTGGACTGCAGGAGAGCACGTCCTTGTCCTTGGTGACCCTAATTTCCTCACTGCTGCTATTGCTACTGCTGTTGCTGTTACTGCCACCACCTGAGCTGCCATTTTTGTCAGATGAGTTCTTAGTCGTTGGTTTCTCTGCTCCGATGTTACTGCAGATCTGAACCAGCAAAGCCAGTGGACTGGTTTTACAGTCGGACTAAATAAAGAGAGAAAATTCAGAATATTAGTACCAAAATTAAGGGAAACAGATTTTAACAACATAAAAAAACTGAAAAGATACTTTAAAAATATATTTATTTGTTTTTTTATGAATACCAATGGAAGTTATAGATTCTCCTTCCTTGGAGTTAAAAAAATGGGAAAATATCGAATAATTTTTAATTACAATACAGAATTTTCTTAAATATTTAAGTTAACGCACGATTGCGAAAGGAACCTCGTATAGCGATATACCAGGAATGTCACCATTGCATTGGGATCAGGATCCTTTACAAGTTTTCCGTTCGCCACACATTTTTGTTAAAGAAAAAATTCGCGACAAAAAATGTGTATATATACATTACAGAATATAAATACAGTATGAACAATATAAAAAATTATTTATTTCTAAACAGTCACTTCGTAAATTTTAATCAAACGCCTTATTTCAAAGTATTTTAGCTAGCCAGTTTTAAAAAGAATATGGCGGAAATTCGGTATTATTTATGTATACACATCTCACAATTCATCAGTTCGATCCGCATAAAACCGAAAGAATGACATCTTAGAAATTGAAAAACATTTTAATATTGTTGGCAATATATGGAAACACGAATATTCTCCGTCAATATGAAACAAACAGACTACGCGATCCTTCTCAGAATTCAAAGTGAAGAAGTCAATAAAATCAAAATCATTACCATACTTTCTCGAACGGCCTAGAAATCAATTTTAGTTCAGCCCCTTATTCATCGCAGAGGAAGGAACAGCTCGCAGCAGCTGTGACTATTGACAAACCACTGCCAATCGACCAGCAGAGGGATTTGACTTGCAACACGCCATTCTGTAGTAATTCCTGCCAGTCTAACAACAACGGCAGAGAACATTATAAAAGCAATATTTCGCCGTCTCCGCCAAACCAGCAGACACAATCCTTCAGTAAAATGGACACGGCATCGTCTTCTTAATGACCACTTCAAAATGTATCCCGCCCTCCCCCGAAATAATGCAATCGATATAAGAAGTGACCAAAATTATGGCGGCTAAGCGTTTTGCTATGAAGTCTATTTCTCAACGCTGTCAAAAACGTCGCGATTCGTTTCCCGTGTTTCTTTTACGCATCGATCTGGCTTCCCCCCTCCCCTCTTGTTTTTTTTCTGTGTGCCAATAAAGCAACGGTCTAACAAGGGAGTTATTGGATTTGTTCTGACAACGATAACAATATCTAACGTTTTTCGATGCGTGATTTTTGTATGTCTCTTGCTCGAAACGTAGACTGAAGCGGCAAATCTGAAGAAAGTGTTGTTCACGGTGATACTTCTCATTCAATGGTTGGATCCCTAGTTTGTAAAAGTGAAGTCATTGAACATCTAGGTTTTTCTAGAGGTAATAAATAAAAAAATAAATAATTTTTTGGGAGTATATGTGTATCTAAAAGACATTTCTTTGAAATTATTACGTAATATTTGATTGGCAATCTTATCCACCGGTATGTTGTTTCAAAAAAGCTAATTACCGTTAGTAACACTCGATTCTAAACAATTTTGTCTGTAAGATAATTTAGAAAATATTCCTATTCATCTATATCAAGCATTGTCATTCGACAATTTTTAACATGGTAAACCGAAGTTTGGCTGGAGCTTAACTTCAGGATTGAAGCAACAAAGATTCGCCGTGTATGTCGCCTTTGTATCCGACATCAGGATGCATATAATAGATTCAAACCAGGACTTGACATAGCAAATTAAATTACAATTAAAAGGTAAACACACCTTTTCTCTCACTTAATAACGCACCATTTTTTCCTTTTTTTTTTTCGGGAAGTGTAGGCGTTTCTTACGTGCCGACTCAAGGCCTTACTAAGCTGATTCAGACCATCTGACACTGAACTTCTCAATAGCACACGTGTATTTGTACATCGCTGTTTTTCATTCAATGCATTTTACAATGAATAATAAAAAATATCGGACATTTTTAATTATTATCATTGCAATTATACTACTTAGATGTGAGTTGATAATTATCGTTAAGCTTACCGCTGTTCAGTGAATTTCTTTTTTAAATTACTTTGATTTGAAACTATTTATATGATCCTACATTCAGCATAGAAAAAACGCATATCTACCATTGGTTTTTATCTTGAATTCGGCTCTGTGGCTTATTTTAAAGTTTCCACATACCAACAATGTTCGCAAAAACAGAAAAAAATACTTTCTTGTATTTATATTTAAACAGTGGCATTAAGAATTTTATAATTCGCTATAATTCTGTTCTACAATCATAATCTATGATTCCCATTAAATGATTTTTTTTCTACATTGCTAAGCACGTTTTTCTACGCTGAACATTCAAACACCTGACTGTTCGGTCATTAATGAAAAACTGGGCAACTTTTCCCAATTTTTTTCCCAACAGGCATAGAATTATCAAAAGGGATAAAGGAACAGAAGGCCTAAATTACATTCTAAAGATCCACGAGGAAAAAAAAATTATAACAGCAGTGTATGCATAATTAATCAATCTTCGAAGCCATAAAAAATAAACGGAAAGAAGAATGCGAGAAAGCATTTTGAATCGCAAAATAATAACAATAATTGAAAAATATTCAAAATCAAAACGTGCGACGTTTACATAAGAAAAGAAGAACACATTTAATTACATTGTAACTGAACCTCTTCAGGGCTGGATAATATCAATGTAACTTCAATATTCTTTTTAAAGACACGGCTCTTAACATTTATTACGGAGAAATAAAAATCTTTCCATCGTATCACGACGTAGGTCAATTGTATAATTGTAATGCCAGCGAAATAAAATATATGTTAAACCATACTATTGTTTAATTTTTTTATCAATATTGTAGATGCATCGCATAGTTCAAAAAGTGATGAAAAATCCAGTTATTACAATAAAATTTACTTTTTTTATTGATTAAGAAAGAAATTATATCGAAATTTCAAATTACACAAAAACTAATTTAACCCCTTGAGCTGCGAATTTGTTTAAACTCCTAATTAGGATACGCATTTTATTTTGGGCATTTATTATTATTTCGATCTATCTAAGAACGGAGAGGAACCTGAGATACTTAAACGTGTCTACGTGATTTTTGTCTCTTAAATTGACTGCAACTTTAACTTAAATACAGACGTAAATATCAAAAATTCGGTAATTAATTCGATGCACGAATCGAACGTTATTTCAGTAAAAGAGGCTGCATGAATATATATTTTGACCCGTAAGGAAAAACTATTATCAGTATCGCAAAATGTAGATGTATTTTAATTCAAACTTGGATGAAGATTCCATCGTTTATTAACCCCAACAGCAAAAAAGAAAAAAGTTATAAACAAAGTATGAATATAACTTCACGGATATCCTTTAAACGCTTCTAATGTCTGTTATACAGGGTTGTTATAAAATAATTCAATTTTGCAGCTTTTCCTTTTCTGTGTCAAGGGTTGTGACTATTCCAAAAGAGTTTCAATATTGTTGCCGATATCAATATACAATATGTTCTGGTTTAACAAATAGGAGAATGAAAAAAAAAAAAAAAGTGAAACACATAAAAGTGAATTATATTCACCAAATAACATTACTGTTTATCAAACCATTCCCAAGCAGTTACTATTTCCAGAACAAAAGAAAATACAGTCAAGATTTCGGCACGTGCTATAAATAAATATCAAGCACCTTTCCTTCCGCAGCAATCAACAACAAAAAAGTTCCTAACACATCGAATCCGCAAGCATTTCTCAGACATAAATGCAGTTTTCCTCACTTGCACCTGTCCATAACACATCCAAATCGTGCCACATCGTATACAGCACACAGCGTGCTCGAGAATAACACGGCCTGAACAAATATCTCAAATTTATACCGAGTATTGGTTATTTTTCTTGCCCAGGTTGAGATAGAATGAGGTTTTGAAATATATTACTCGCATTTACTTCGGAGGCGTTGCAGTAAATCAGGGAAAAGGGAGGCGTTCTCTTCCAAACACTGGATTCGTGCTGAAAAGTTGTTTAGGAATACAGATTTGGACATTTCTTTAAAGTCCTACGAACAATGAATACAAGAGAAGTGTTACCATACTTACTCCTACCGCACCCCCTCTGAACAAAACTAACAGAATCATTTTAGATAATCTGCTGAAAAATTAAGCCAAACCTATATAAACAATTAACGAAATTTCTCAGTAAAAAAAACCCTCTTGAAAAGCCAATTTCCATTTTTATTTCACATTAAATTAAAGTTTTAACTGAGGATTCACTCACTCTACCTGCTTTCGAAACTCATTCATATTTTAGTCAGTGATACATGAAATAGAATGTACAAAGCCAAGAGCGACTGCATCACCGGTGAATAACGTTAAACATGTTTCTACGCGTCTTGCTACGATAGAAAAGATTCCATGATATTTAACATCTTTCTTTTTAAATATATAGTTTTATTACAGAGATTACTGTTGTTTAAATCTAACTTATATTCTAACAAGCCAATAACGTACATTTAGCTAATATAGAATTTACGTCTATAACTATTTGACCTGGCGCTAAGACACACTGCAACTTACAATAAGCGTAATATCAATTTAAGTTATCGCTAACTACAGCTGTCAACGATAACATTTCATTCAAAGAGAGCAGAAGTGTCCAGCGGGTATCAAAAAGATATCAATAAAGTATATAAATGTAACCTTTACATTTGTTTGGTCCGTGAAATATTTATATATCTTAATCACCAAATTATTGAAATTATTAACACCTACCGGAATAAAATGTCATATTGACCGAGACATATGGCAGACCTAGATATTTTCTGCAAAAGAAATGACATCTTTTTCAGATGCGATGACTTGGTATTCAGTCTTATAATTTTGTTTCCTTGATTTCTGTTATAACTTTAAAAGATGTTACCAGAACAGTTTATGCAATAAATATTCGCTTACCAAAACGCCCTCCTTTTAATGCATTAATTAGATTTCTATACTTTATATGGCATAAAAAATTTTTTTATTACGTCGATCACGCAACGAAAACATGTTTTGAAGCTTACGAGTGTTTATATAAACTAAGTTAACAAATAACAGATAAACAACCCTGATATTTATTGACAATCAATTACACAATGGTCCTAAATCTAATATAGCTTTTATTATCATGAATCATCGCTAAATATGCCTTCAAGATAAGAACCGCGTCTCTAAAGACGATACTGAAAAGCTCTCCTTAATGCTATTAACTGAAATTGTTTGCAATGTGCTGTAATAACGTTCAAGGTATCCTATTTTTGATGCAATAAAAATCATTTCTAATTACGGATATTATTTGATGAAACGCATTTTTTTTTCAAGTTCCCATTACTGAAGGTAATAAAAAATAGTTGAAAATGAAATATTCTTTCTTCTACTTTATCTCAACGAATGCATAAATTAGATAATGAGCAAAATAACATCAAACGTAATAAATTTGTTATGAATTAGAACGACCATTAATTTAACTTATTGCGCTTCCGAAAGAATATTTGATATCTCTTTGACTAAATGAAAAAGAAATGTTGAAATAAATGAGATAGTTTTATTAATTAAGTTAACAAAGGCGGTGTGATACCAGACAGATATTTAATTGAATAAATAGGTTGCATTTCTTTTCTTCTTAATTTGACAGAAAAATGAAATCGTTTTGACAGATAGATATATCCCATAGTGTTTTCTTCCAAAATATTCACTTTTAAGTAAAAAATCTCAAAAGAAATATGCACTTTAGGTTAAAGTAATTTAAAAAACAGCACATCGTTTAGAAAATTTCAAATCGCTGAAATTTTATTTGGATCTAATCGAAATTACTTTAGCTACTAACAGACAACTAAATCACCAAATTTATGACATGGAAATCCCTTAAGAAATATGTATTTTAACCAACAGATACCACTAATATGAAAATTAATATTAATCATCACTAGAATTATAGTACATAATTAATCATAACCGGGAAGATGTTAATATTACGATCAATGACTTTTAATATAAACTTAGAAAACAGACTATTTTATAGCATAAACACTACAGTTTACTAAAGATGTATATTTAGCAACTATACTGATTAAAAATTGTTAAATCAGAGCCAATTACAACAGAAAGAACTAGAATGTTTGTTTCCCAAATATTCATATGTTACAATACCTGATAAACAAATTCGCTCCTTCGATTTTAATTCCATTTAAGTTACTAATTTAACAATTTTGTAGGAAATAACAATGTTTTCAATACATAATTGAACGGTAACATCAACAGCCACTTCGACAGCAATTCCACAAATTATTCAAATTTACTAGAAGAATTTATCGCATGCAACTTTCAGCTCTTAATCTAGAGAATCTTATTATGTTTGATAACATCATTAGTTTCTTCCATTGTATCTTCACGTTGAGTTACTGATACCGACATGTCAATTTTGTCGGAAGCAATAACAAAAGTTACCGTTTTCAATGCTAAAAAAAATCTAAATAAAATATAAGTTTTCGCTTAAAACAAATAAATAACACACATAACAAAACATTTTATCATCAGACCCAATGATCCTGGCACATTTGCTAACTCCATGCTTTTATTTTTAACCGAAATATGACGCAGCAAGGGAGGTGTAGGAGGTACCCTATTAATTTATGAGCTTTCTAAACGGCGGGAATGGTGGCGGTGTCTTCCGATAAACAATCTCACACCTGTTCTTCAACACTGATGTATGGTGACAGTTTCCTCTCCGAAAATTATTTGTTAGGGCATCTCCACTTTTTTCTCCGCTTCCTTTGCGGCACAGGGATGATTTAGACCAAACTTCGGCGGAAACGTATGTTGCACCATAAATATAGAAGAACCTACCAGGCTGTCTTCGTAATGTTGTCGTCCAAAAGGCAGTTTGGGAAGAGTTTTTCGTCAGAGGACATATAACTTGCCAGAAATTAGACATGGACGTCAAAGATGTTTATGGTGCCATTTATTTTTTTACCCCCTCTATAGTTTTTAAAAACGAAATAAGCGTTGTTTCACAAGTAAATTTGAATTTTCCATTCCTGAAAGAGAGAAGTGTGGGAAATAATGTTATGAAAATAATGTCGTATGTGGGGAATAATGTTAGGAAAATAATGTAGAAAGTGGAGAATAATGTTAGGGAAATAATGTCGAATATGGGGAATAATGTTCGGAAAATAATGTCGAATGTGGGGAATAATGTTAGGAAAATAATGTCGAATATGGGGAATAATGTTAGGAAAATAATGACGAATGTGGGGAATAATGTTCGGAAAATAATGTCGAATATGGGGAATAATGTTAGGAAAATAATGTCGAATATGGGGAATAATGTTAGGAAAATAATGTCGAATACCCCAATATATAAT